>QGMK01000102.1:0-44113 GCA_007825345.1 Lachnellula suecica | reverse complement strand
GTGAGAGTGAAGGTTAAGTCTGTGTGAGGGGTAGAGTGTTTACTCTTATTTGGTGTGGCCTGCAGTGATGAAGAGGGATCTTTGACTTGTAACCGTAAATACGGGATTACCATATGATGATGCCCCGAAGACTTTTCTCTGTCGAATTCAGTTCCACTCGATGCATCTGCAATTGGACATGAAACGAAGAAATGGGAGGAAGCGACACCGGAAAAATGTTTGCAGATCGGCTTGCTTCTATTCTAAAATATCTCTTTCTAGAACATTTCTAACATTTGAGCCCCAGTGTTGTATGATGGTAATCAAACGCCTTTAGAAGGCCATATAAATGTGACGCAGCCGCTGCAAGAACAAGCATATGAAAAATCTGATGGGAACTTCCCCAAATATCAAAAGTCCCAGGCCATGACCTTTCCGGCCAGCGTGCCTACCAAAGTCAGCATCCCCTTGATGACACGTGAAAAGTTATAACTTACAGCATACAGGCCCGCTCCCAGAATGTATAGAAAGCCTTCAAGAACCAGCCAAGTGAGGCCGATTCTACCTTGCATCTCTTTAGCCCCGTAGAGCTCAAGGCCGTGCAGAACAGGGAATACTGCTGAGAGCCCCATCGCCACGAACATGCCCGCGCGGTATGGCCGCCATGCCGGGGTTCGGAAGCGCTCGAATATTGATACGGCAGAGCATCCCAGACCAAGAGAACATATCTGCATACCAAATGAGTATGGCATTTCAGCAAAGCAGGGGCCACTTACCATAGTCCAATAAAATTCTTGCTGGTGGGAATGGCAGTAGAAGCCGTAGAAGATACTCGGGATGAAACTTCCGGTAATAAGACACACAATTCCAACATAGTCCAGCTTATTGCCAAATTTGGCGACTGTTGGAGAATGATTGCTTATGGTGTGATATGTACCGGAAATCCCTAAACACAGAGCAGCTCCTGCAAAGAAGAAGGAGAACGCCGCAATATCTGATGGCAAGGCCGTTTCGTATCTTGCTTGAACAGCAGTGTAAAGTATCACTCCAGAAATGGAGAATATTACCGCTCCGAGGAGGTGCGAGTAGATATTGACCGATTCATTGTGGAGGTACCCAAGGCTCGAGAAGGACCCCTTGAAGGAGGCCGAGGCGGGCCGGTAGCCAGAATGGATGTAGTGGTTATCTCGTTGCCATGCTGGCAGCTCACCCCAAAGCACTGTCAGTGCATTTTCTATTTTCCGTTCAACTTTCTTTGCTGCATCGGTGATGACTTCGGTCGTTGAGGACCTTCTTTGTCTGACTGACATGTGACGGAGTGGTGGGCTCGGTGGAGGGGTATTTGGTAAGAATGGAGTGGTAGTGAGGGGGATAGATGGTCTGCAAATTAGAGTCCAGTTGAAAAAGATTCTATCAAAAGTATGTACAATGAGGAGGGGCAAAAATTGATGTTTTGAGAATACGTTGAGTTAGCTATGTCGATGTTGGACCCGCCGAGGTCGAGGGCGCCTTTAAGCGAGCCTGCGACTGACCATCCCCTTTCATCCCATCTTCACATGCGTGCGCACACAGCCATCACCACCAGCTGTACCATCCTCATCAATGTCGGCCCGTGGAGGTCGCGCAAATTCGGCGCCATGGAGTCGATTGAAACCTGTCAATTTGGACCCTCTCGAAGCACTTGGTCTGCCTTCGAAAGGAGACAATAGGTACGTCGGTCGGTCGCATTGCGCCCGTTGCACATGCCTGCCCCGCGCCGTTGCTTGTCAACAGTCAACTGACAACATTGCCCCTTTATTACAGGCTGCTCGACCACAAAGCACAAGAGCGCTATTATACTAAAATTGTCGAGAGGTACATGGCCTTCTGCTCCGACGCTGGCCGTGGGGACGAGCTTCTGCGACGCCTGGCGCAACTTGAGATCTCCCAAGAGAATGGAAGGAGCGCGCAGGCGCAACGCCCCGCACTCCAGAACGCGACTGAAACTGCGAAGATCGTCGACACAAATATTGATATATCGGGCCAGAAGGATCTTGCGATTCTGATGATGGCAATGAGGAAGTTACGCGAAGGGATTGTGGCCTCGAACAGGGTGGACGACTTCTCGATCCAAGCATATATATTTTGTATTCGACTATCGATATTGGTGAAGCAAATGGAATCTTACCACCCGGCAATCCTCCACCTACTCAAGAAAATGCACCCGGTTCATCCTCTCGCGAAAACCGAGCTCAACGAATTTGTTGGATACCTGGTACTGGACCTGGCGTGTCGACAAAACGAATTGGCCGAGGCGTATTCGGTCAGGCTTCACTGGGGCTTACAAGATGCGAAGGTGGATGCAGTCCTACGTTCCCTCGCTCATGACAATTATTTCCTCTTCTGGAAGGTCAAGAAGAGTGTCGATGGTTACAAAGCAAAGCTCATGGAGTTTTCCGAGGAAGGGATGAGGAGGCAGACACTCAAGTGCCTTGGACGCGGCTACCTTGCTATCGATCTACCATCTCTGGAGCAGTACACCAGCGCCGACTGGAGCTCGCTGACAAAGGACTACGCTGTCGGCTGGCAGTTGGAAAGCACCAAAGTCATTATTCGAAAGCCGAAGACTCGATGAGCTCCGAACCCTTCCAAGAAACACTTGTATTGCTGAAAGGAATGCTATGGACAGATCCAGGATGCCCAGTTCGTGACTTATATCCCTCACGAGCTTTGGGATCGCAAGCTAATTTCTTGCCAGGCCTTCGACGCAATTCGAAATCACATCATCCAGATGTTGTGCTCGACGACCCCAGACACACTTATTATTTGACCCGTTCATCTTTTATTCGACCCGGACGAAAACTATTCTTAACCATATATTTATTTTTCTGTCATATCCATTATCTTCAACCCATGGATCATATCCTACGGATCATGCACGACTATACCAACGCCGGCCCAGACTGTCTCAGCATTCCATGATTGCTTTTCTATGGAACTTACGACATGTTCCCCACGACTTGGAGACTTTCGACTCCAAAATCATCTGAACCACAAGGGTCGGTTTCAGAGCTGACGCGTCGTCTTCACACCAAAGCTTCGAAACAGATGGATGTCGTCGCCGTGGATACTTGAAACCACCTGGATGGGATTGAGATGGATCTGCTTTGGGCCAGAACGGTACCTTAGGGATTTTGCCGGAGCTTGTGTAATCTCTACCGGGAGCTTGGCATGTCCTTGAGCCAGATGACATCTGCATACGAGCCTAATGAGACATCCTGTCTCAAGATCATTGGTTCAGTCGTGCCGATTGTGAACAAGATTGCTAGTTCCGGTAAGTGGGAAACTATCAGGTACTTAGTAGCTACTATGGTAAGTTTGGAGCCCTATGAAAGTGTCAAGTAGCACGCTCTGGGCCGTGTTCTGGTTATTACTCTAGCAAAGAAGTTCCCTTCCAACCGAGCCCCAATTTTGGGTCACTCTAGCCCTTCAGGTTTCTCACTGCAGGGGACCTTCTATTTCGGGCACTATTTCCAATCGAGTAATTCGGAATTCATGTTGCACGTCGCGTTGTTGTTGATCTCGACTGAACATCCTATAAGAAGATCAATTGATTATTCTCGGAGTCTTTCAATTTTGCTTTACGTCTCGCGCCGCTACTGCCCAAGCTCTTTTTCACA
This sequence comes from Lachnellula suecica, assembly GCA_007825345.1. Lineage (NCBI taxonomy): Eukaryota > Fungi > Ascomycota > Leotiomycetes > Helotiales > Lachnaceae > Lachnellula > Lachnellula suecica. The sequence goes on along the minus strand of QGMK01000102.1, from coordinate 40,475 downwards.
CCAGTCAGAAATTTCTTCACCATAACCGCTTGGCAACATCATGATCCTTTCGTTCTCAGATGTGGCCAGCGCCCGTATTTCGTATTCCAATTGTACCTCAACTGTAATACCTTGGCGTACTTGATTCTCTCGTTTCAGACCGGTCGCCATTGTTTTTCACGTCCGGTACCAGCGGAAAAGGTTAATCATAACATGTCTATTTCAAATTTTAACGTAATCATACAGCTCACGGTTACTTTCGGTTGAAAAGATGACTCGACTAAATTTTTACTGTCGGACTGCCATTTCGGGTACCAGATAGTCTGATAATTTCTTCATTCGGTCCCAGCACCAGATATGATTGCGATGTGCAACAATCCTGTATGAAACGTTCGCGACGTGCAGCAAACAGGTCTGGACGTCTTCGAAACATGGTTACTCGACTCGACTAAATCCAGTATTGTCGCATTTGTCTGTCTCTTCACCAGAAAGTTTGGTAATTTCATGTTCGGTCCCAGCATCGGAAAATTGCGATATGCAACATTTCTTCATGTAACGTCCACGACATGCAGCATACAGGTCTGGATGCCTTCGAAACATGGTTAAAGCATTCGTTGTCGAATTTGCTAGTCTACCTCAGTCTGTTTACCAGATGGTCTGAGATTCATGCTTCGGTCCCAGGAACAGGAAAATGCGATATGCAACATATCCTTCTGTCCTATTCACAATATGTGGCAAACAAAGTCTGGAAGCCTTTCGCGGCGTTGTTGACCTTGGTCGGGAGGAAGCTATATTGTCTTATTGGAAACCCAAAAGACTCCGGTCCCAGGCCCCTGGAATGCGATATGCAACACTTTCTCTATGAAATGTTTGCGACGTGCTGCAGCTACAGTCTCGAAGCAATTTAACTAACCATCTCTAAACGTCGGTCCCAAGTTCCTGAATGCACGATATGCAACAGATTCTCAAAAGAATTTATGCAACGTGCAGCAGCTGCAGTCTGGAAGCAACTTGGATGACCGTCTCCAATGTCGGTCCCAAGTTCCCCTGGGATGCGATATGCAGCAAACTCTCCAAAAGATGTTGGCGATGTGTAGCAGCTCAGTCCGGAAGCAACTTAAAAACTCATCTCAAACTCCGGTCCCAAGTTCCTGGATAGCGATATGCAACAAATTTTCCAAGGGATATCAGCGACATGCAGCAGCTCAGTCTGGAAGCATTTTAAACAACCATCTCAAACTCCGGTTCCAGGGGTTTGAGCATGCGATATGCAGCGAAAGCCATTTATGGAAGCCTACGACGTGCAGCAGCTACAATTCAAAAGCAACTTAAACCATCTCAAACTCCGGTCCCAAGTTCCTGGATACGCGATATGCAACATAATTTATTTATGGAAGTCGGCGACGTGCATCATCCATTCTTGGGAAAGGTATGGCTTGAGTCAAATTCCTTTAGGAGTCGTCACCGCCTAGGGATACTACGATGGTCAAAGTGGCCCGGTTCGGAATTGCGAAGCCATCGTCATACAGGTCATATGGCGAAGTCACCATCTCTTCTTTCCATGGTTCATTCTAGCAGATTCTAGCAGTCTGTGAAGCTCCGATGTCATTAAGGCTCTGGAGGATGTGGCACCGAACAGAGGGGTTTCCACGTCCGTCCACAGTACGGCCATCCTTCCACCAGATTTCCGCAGAGCTATCTACCTCATGCTCGTCAGAAAGGAATCAAGGGTCTTGATGTCAGCAATTAAGGTTTCATAGCCACCCGTTAAATTCAGATGTGATATCTCGCGGTCTACTTAATACGGTCACGGATATAACTGCCTGGCAGCGCAGGGGTTTGCCGAGGCCTTACCAGTTTCTAGATCGGGAAAACATGAAGCTGGGAAGAAAATCACGACAATCACTTTGGTCACAAAATGGGCGACAACCAGGCCTTGAGTTTCATCGGAATTGTTCATTTCTTGATTTACATCTTTACAGCTCATTCTTCTTAGGCCCATCTCCGCCCAAAGCTCCGAATTTCATCCCAAAAGCTTCATTGGCCATCCCTTTACCTCCAGGAATTTTCTGGGATCATTTTGGGTCGCTCCATAGCTGTTTTTGCGCCAGAATTGCTCACAGGTCGTTGGTTAAAGATGAAGTGTCGTTGAATTTTAGGGGTGCTTAGCGCCAAGAAGCGAACCCCTTTCACGGCACGTGACATCACTTCCAATTTCGGCCTGGGTCGTGATTGAAGTTTGGTTGCGCCGTCTACTTTGGAGCGGGCGCCGGTTCCACGCTTAGTTGGTCGTTCTTTCCATTTATATCTGCTTCGGTTTTTGGTTTGATGAAGGTCGCACCTTCCTTTTTGATGCGCATACCTGCACATCTTTCCTCGGTGTTTCTGTTTGTTTGTCATCAGTGTATATTTCCTTCCCATCTTTCCATTGTGTCGTAAAATGTTTCGTTTGGAGTGTCTGTTTGCGAAATGCTTCTTTGCTCATTTCCTTCGGCGCACTCGTCGTGAGATTCCTGGGTAGGGTCCAGGCCAAGTTTCTCCCTCGTTGTGCTCCTGAGTCTGTGATGAATCCTTTTCATAATACCATGGTATACTCGATGCTTGAACAAATTATTGGTTTGAGTGAGTCACCGATCTTTTGTTCTTTGGATCAGAAACCCAGTTTGTGAAAAAATCCTCGACCTCTCGCGGCAAATCGCTTCATCGGGCCCATTTGACGAAGTTCCTCTTCGACTTCGAACAATTGCTCCTCATTCAGGTACACGGAGTGAGGTACGTATTTGCGCAGAGAAGCTGCCCGCCGCCTTTGTTTCACGATCTCTTCATGCGCTTCTCTGTTGATTTCCAGGCTGTCGCGGTGTTGGAAAATATAGTCTGTTGGGTCCTCCGGATTCGCAGAAAGCATGTTCGAGAGTGATGCTTGTAGGGAACGCTGTTCAAAGGTGCCATAGAGATTGAGGTAGGATATCTCGTCATCGGGTACAATGCTATCATCCTCAAGCGGGTGTCGAGTCACCTGAATAGACATGGATGTTGTTCTGACTCTGCGGCCTGTTTGTGGAGGCTGCAGCAAATAGGCTTCTGATGGCAACTCGGGATGCCGATTGAAATTGTGTGCATGACTCCCTACATTCTCGGCCCACCGCAAGATGTCGTCCGACTGCAGGCTTGTGGGTGTTTTTTCGTTGTTGATTGAGCTTCCTGCCTTTGCGAGTGATGAGTCTCTGGCCAGGGCTTCAAATTCTCGTGCGGGAGGTGCAACGTGGCGTCTCCATATAGCGCCCGGAGATTCTTCATAGAAAGAATTTTCCGATATCACATCGATGTCGATGTCGTAAAGGCAAAGTCCATCTGCTTGTTCGAGCTTGATTTGAAGGGAAAGAGCAGAGCTCCTTCGCCGCCGCCCCGTGGCCATCATCAGGGAAGAATTTGCAAAGTGAAAGGGGCGCAAAAGAGGGTGCAAATTTCAGAGGGAATAGGGCTTTTAAAAAAGAAGGAAGTGTCCTGTAATGGATGATTTAATTTTCAATCGTGAACCATGGTAAGTGATGGAGTGGAACCTGTCAAGCCTGAAAAGGGGAAGCATATGTCGCTTAGAACGGGCCCCTTTCCCAAAATCTCTAAAGTGTTCAATCTAGCATAACTTTAAGGGCAACGACGTCGACTAAGAATTAATCTAGAAGTGCTCTGAGGCATTTTATTTGCATCATGTCACGAATAAACTCCACCACGTGATCAGCAAGACTTTTCACTTATCGTCATCGCAAACCAGATTTCACCACACGAAGGTTCAGAAAGCTTAAGGACTTCATTATATGCATGCATTTCAATGACAATGCTTCAACGAAGTCACGAGGCAAGGATAAAGCCCGACACCACGGCGGAAGTCACCTGCCCTTCAGCTCATGCAAGCGATGTTCCACGGGTGCTGCGGCTATCCCAATGAAGCAGTCCAAATTTGCGAAAGTGAGCAAGAGTGACAGCTCATAAAACACTCAAGCACCAACACGAAGAACAAGTCTCATCCCATGCTCACTCACATCCCCACTCCTCTCCCTTGCATGCCCTCCATTTCGAACCCGTTGCCGAGACTGTTTTTCCGCCGTTTCCTGACCACTTTGAAGTAGAGGCAGCCACGTTTCGGGCGGGTTATCATGTGTGTGGACTGACGAGGACATCACCAAATGGTGGTGCTTCATGGGCAATAATGGATGGACGGGAAAGCCCCATCGGCTTCTTCTTCTCACGCTCCCCCAACTACTTAGTGAGCTGAAGGATTAGCAGCCCGGCATTTGATTTGATATGTCGATCAATTGCATCGTACTACTGACGAGACGTCAAACGCTGGTTCCTTCTCTCCAAAGAGAAAACGACTTTGACGTCTACTGTACGACTCGTGGCAGGGACGGCAGAGGCTGCAGCGACGGGGCGGGGTAGTGGTGCAGTAGTGATAGCAGCGCAATCGATAAGCTGATGCATGTACTACGATAGCGCTGCGTCCAGATCAAGAGAGGCCACTCTTCATCACACCACTAACGCCGTCTCTTCCATTCCGTTCCAACAGCAAGGCGCCCGGACTCTCAGATACGGTAGCTGGGAATTCCAGCCGACTTCATTTTCCAGCCACTCAAGTACAAGCGGCCGCTTTGATCAAAACTATATTCGGACGGGACGGGATTAAACAGCAACTTCCCATCGCTTTAATGCCTTGGATGCAGACGCACGGACGCACTGACACTGACTTCGACAGACCACGAATCGTGTATCAGCGATCGGCTTCAATTCCCATGCCGAAAGTCCATGGTTGGGCAAACCTTCAAGAGGCGGTGTAGACACGACCTTTCCCGATGAGGATCCAGCAACATGGGGGCGGGAGCTAAATTAGACATGGGCTGGATGTTCTGGCCCGTCTTGGGAGGCAGGAAGAGGCCCCGTGCTTTAAGGTCCACCTCGTGGCCGTCATGAGCTACAGAGCGACGCTCGGAGATTTAATGCAGTCATTACTAGGCAATTGCGTGTGAGCTATTGGGTTAAGGTAATGCATCTGTTTGAGTTTACTAGATTTTTTTGGAAGGTCTGGACCTATGAGGGAGAAAGTGGACGGACAAATTGCACGTAAGAAAGACATGGTATTGTCGATGATTCGGATGACTGGGTTGAGACGAATGTGCAGAGTCGTTAGGAATTCATCCTAAACGACACATCTGGGGCTGCTGACAGCAAAAGCTTTCTCTTTTCTGCGCCCTGTATCCCGTAAATCCCCAGCCCTAAAACTGATAACACTAAAGGCCTAGAGCTGTGAGTTGAGCGCTATACGTCATGTCATAATTTGGTAGCACGTTGATATCGCCGGTGCAGCGCCGTCCCGCCCAAGCTAAACTAAGAAGTTGCTATGGGATAGCTCAAACCAGAGAAAGTTACGGGCGGTCCCAGGGCCCCAAGCTCAATGTGGAAATCTTAGCGAAATGGAAAAGGGGGGAGGTTGACGCGAGTTGAGGTGATACGACTCCCGCAACTCTATATTTGACTATCGCAACAAAACGAAAGGTAAATATTTCGATTTGGCTTCCTATTCCTGTCATTAATTACTTTCAATATCATATTTTCAAGGCACAGATGCAGCTGTTGACTCCACTTGTGATTTTCATGAACATATGTCGAGTTCCTTGAAGCAAAGTCCCTCAAGCACCAAATCTTCATTATTTGGGGCGGCATTTGGAAGACGAGAGTTTGCGACTCTTGAACTATCCATCCCCATAGGGAAAGATTGGCGTAACGTGAAACAGTTCTATCAATTCGGACTTTGCTTAATGAAGCTTAGCTCGATGATAACATTGAACTCCAGGTCTACTGTAGTTTTGATCTAGGAGACATTCTCTTATCAGACTTCACTCGAGAAGGACAATGGTCCTTGGCACCGACTCACTCTAGATTGTAAACTGTAAAATCTGTGGATCTGGTGAAGTCAAATCCTCGTTCAACTAGTACTCCTAGTGAACGCATGTGGGGATTGTATCTTGATCTAGAGAACATTGAACCTCACTGAGACTCAAGATGAGGCTCTAGATGCGAAAGAAATTCGGTAACGCCAAGAAGCATCAGCACTGCAATGAGCTTACAAGGGCATCTGATGAAAGAGGAAGTCCAGAACATAAAAGCCATCGAGGCTGAATATAAACAAATTCAGTTCGTTGCAGACTTGTAACAAGGTCACCAAATTGAGGCTCAAATATGTGAAGTCACGCTGACTTCACGTGGGACTTCCCGTCATGGGAGGAGGCAGCAGCGCCCGAGTTGTGCTTACTTTCCCGCTGGACTTCATCGAGACTGCCATCTTCGATGCTGACAAGATCACCGCCTTTCTTTCTCGAGTCTCGCCCGTCATCCCTCCAAGCTTCGTCTCACCTCTTTCTAGGCTTTCCCGTGCTGACGCCCCTTCTCCGGGTTCCTCGAGTTGCTATGCTAGTTTACCTGCATTCCCCTCTCACTTGCACCACCCTCAGAAATGGTCCCGCGATCCGGAGACCAGAAGCTGACAGCACAAGGAAGCGCGGAAATGCGCGCAGTCAGACGAAAAAGCAAGTCAGCACCTTGAAATTGAATGCGGTGCGGAGTGCATCCGCGTCATCCAATGACCTTGGTTTCTACATGCAGCCAATAACGGTAAATCTGACGTGCATTTGGTGCTGGCGTTCTGCGAGAGGTGATAGGTCGGGCGTTGCAGAACGCAAGGCGAAGTAAGGCGGACGGTGGCGGTGGAGCGACGCCTATCAGATGGTAATACGTGATGCTGGCGTATCAGGGCCTCATCCTACAGCGTAATCTAGGGTGGTATGGGCGTTAGATTACGGTATGTATAATGAGCGTGGTATTGATAGCACACCCTGATTATGAGTGCGCGATTAATGAGGATGTAAAGTGGTGTGCAGATGCGCGGGACTGAGCTTTGGATTAAGGGTGCTGGGAGCACGAAGCCGACTGGTGAGCCATGTGGGACGCGAGGCGGATAAAGTCCAGATACGAAGCTTGCCGGGTTTCGCGGCAACGAATTTTGTGGATGGTGAGTACAATCATCTTTCTGAACATTAGCATCATCGAGGCTGCACGATAGATGAAGATAGATTGCTTATAAAGATGTGAATCTTGTAGTATATTTCTGGTCATGAATCGGAGCTCTTCATAATTCATGAGGTAAATGTACAGCCAGTATTTCTTTCCATCCCATGCAGTAGACCATTTAAGGTCCGAACGTATATGTGAGGTCCTCTGAGTGAGCAACCTCCAGGCAACAGCCAATAAACATCTTGCTCTTACACAGCTTCCCCTGGGTATCCTCGAACGAGTGAGAAATATACAAGGTTCTCTAAGCCCTACCAGGCCATGTACTCCAAAGCATGCTTTCTTCCGCTTCCCATCAAAGAGATTCAACCTCCCAAATCCACGAGCGTGCCAGCTCTGCCAAACGCCTTGCAGAAAACAAAAATTATTTAAGATAGATATAAATCAGATCTTCTTTCCCAAAAAGCGCTATTAAAAACCGAAACACGATTCTTTTGCTTTGAGTATCCAGTACGCCTTGCTTCATAATTTTGAACAAAAGAAAATTTATACAGTGACATTATAACAACATGTGACAGCTGCTGAGCTGAGTGAAACAATCCATGAACGGCTGCTTTTTCGCTTCGTATATTTTGTTGACCTTTGGGTCTTGACCGTAAAGACCTGGATGAAATTGTCCTTTGGGGACTGGTACCAACTGGTCAACTCTCCCTGGACTCCATTGATGTGTGCCTCGATGGATATCCTGAAATGAGTCTGGGTCCATCCTGTTGCTCTTCAAAAACTGGCAGCCTGTTTATACCACTAGAGTTCCGGGGTATTCCTAGAAAGGAGTGGGAGGAAATCTAAGGTAACGAGACCATAGATGTGGGGCCAGCGAAGTTCAAGAAATGAAATCCCATACCACACCACTCTTCAATACCGGTAAGCATAAAAAGGAGCATGGAAAACAGGTTGGACTGGAAACATGGGATGCATCTGCTCATACTGAGATTCGTAGACCCAGGGCTGGTCGCAGAAACTCTGTTTGGCGTGCGAGGGATAAAAGGACTGCGGGGGAGGAAGAACGTATTGCTGTAGATTGAGTTGAGGGTGTCGTGGCGTTGGTCCATTGTCAACCATGGGGGCCTCGTCCCGGACGTCTGGGTCAAATTCCATGGGAGAATCGCAACCGGAAAAATCAGAGTCATCTGATAAGGAGGAGGTCGAAGATGTCATAGACTCATTGTCGTAAGAATCACTGGAGCCATTGGAAGACACACTACGGGGTGATTGAGGCGGTGTTGCTAGTTGTTGAGGAGGAGGAGGGGTGGAGAAGCTAGAACATTGGAAAATGAGCTGCTTGAGATGGGCAACGGTAATCCTTTTCTCTGGGTCGCTTTCAAACACCATGCCAAGGATGTCGTTAAGTTCATCTGACAATGGGAGAATTGACTTCAAGAAATTGCGGTCCTTTGTGAATGCCCTGTATGTGGAATCCTCTTCGGAAGCTTGTTTCCACGGATTGCGGCCACAGGTAAGATTGACAAGGATTACACCTAAGGACCAGACGTCGTTGGGAGCACATAGATATGAGGGCTTCCTGGAAGATTGGTCCAAACATTCTGATTGAAACAACAAAGGTTAGTGGGCAAAAGGGGGGGAGGAGTATATGAGGCCTACCTGGACTCATGTAGAAGGTCGATCCGCAACCGTGGTCCTCAGACTTGGAATCGGTGGTTGCAAGGCCAAAATCGGCTAGTAACACATCCATACCGGAATTGGATACCAATATGTTTTCTGGCTTTAGGTCCCTGTGGTAGATCCCTAACCGGTGGCAATGCTCGACTGCATCCAGGATTTGGAGAAAGGCCCTTCGGACAAGGCAATCATTACTCACGTATGTGCCCCTCTCGGTGATGTTGGAGAACAAGTCTCCTTCCGGGCAATACTCCAAAATTACAAAGGTGCAATCTGGATCATCCACTATCTTCAACATAGAAACTATGTTAGGATGCGCGGAGGCTGCGTAGTGGAGCTCAATTTCCCTGGATTGAAAATCCCGTTGTCTCTTGTCCAAAGGTTCTCCATTGGGATTGTACTTGTTGAGCGCCTTCACGGCGTACCAGGTCAGGGTATTGTAGTCGAAAGCCGAGTAAACGACGCCATAAGCGCCTGTCCCCAAAATGGTCTTCAACTGCAAGGACTTGCCAAGGACTATACCTATCCGTGATTCAGGTGGGGGTGGAACCTTCAGGTGTGGTGTATTCGAATGTCGTGGACTCGCAAGAGTCTTAAGGCCTGGCGCCTGGGACTGCGGAGGTGTTGTAGGTGACTTGTATTCGAAATGCGATACTCCTGGCAATGAGGACGAGTGTGGTCCACCGCAAGATCCTGGAGGTGATGGAGGAGGTGTCAACATAGAAGAGTGCATGGCAGAAATAGAAAACCGAAGTCAAATTCCCGTGGATGGGAAAGGGTCCTGAAAGTCTGGTCCAAAGAACAGAAAGAAAAGGGATCCAAAAATTCAATAGGTGGTTCAGCCAAGAAGATGAGATCGATAACTCAGGTCGCCGTGGGGAATATTAAGGAGCGGTCGTAAGTTAGGAGCGTCCCGGGGCAGACGAGTAAGTAATAATATAGATTGAGTGCAACGACGAGGAGGGAGGGTGGTGGAGGAGGTCGAGTCGCAATAGAGTATCTTGAGGAGTGAGGTCGGTGGTGAGTGTCGCTTGAGGAGGGGAGTAGAGAGGGTGTATATCGTCAATCATCCAGTTGTCCAGGGTATAATGAGCGGGGCCCGTTTCTCTGTCCAGATACCGTACTAGCAAGGGAGCGACTTCCACTAGTGTACCAATGTAGCTCGCCCTCCTCATCCCAGCAAGGTTTTAAGCCGTCGATTTTCGTACAGTCAAGATAGAGTGGAGCATAGTGATGGTGCGTGACGAGGAAAAATTAAAATAGCATGGGGCAATGTCTGTGCTCCCTGCGAGCACAAGGCTTGCAGGCTGGGCGAGGCGGGCGTTGAACAAACAGGCCCTCGCAGCCACCATCGTGAAGGCTGGTACACGGCGGCACACTCCTGCTGACGGGTCCGTCCTTGCCTGCAGCCTGGAGCTGCTACTGCCAGGCCATGTCATTCATTCATTTCATGGGCAGGCTGGCAGGCTGGCAACGCTGCAAGCAAGGGTGGTGATTCGAACGTGGAAAGGCCGATGCAGCGGTGTCGTATGTGAGTGGAGGTGTCGCAGTTGGTGGCTCACTGGCTGTTTGCGTGTTGCTGTGGCGCGCAGTCCGCTGGGCAAGGGAGCAGTGCGCACCACTCAATCAGTGGCACTCACTCGTCCTCATCGCCCTGTGCCGCTAGAGTGATGCATGAATTTCGCAGCAGTGGCCAGTCAGTGCCTGACGGGCAGCTAAGATCTGAGACCCTCGGCCGGCCTGCCATGACAGCCATGAGACCGAAGTGATTCAAGATCCCCAGGCTCGCCAGGTGACGCCAATGTGTCTCTCGCCTGCGTCTTGCCGCATAACTTGCCTCGTGGGCTCCCAGCGATCAATGCGAGAATAGAACTTTCGTCCGTGGCCGCCGCCTGATTGGTTGGGCGCCTCTGAGAATCGGCGCCGCCAGATCATTCCAATGTTCTGCTTTCCTTCCACCCCGTCGGCTGCTCCTTCGTCTTCTGTAGATCCAGCCAGGGCACTGTTTCCACTCGATGACTGCTGCTACTGGATGATCTGAATGGGGGCAAGCTTGCGGCCAGTGCATGGATGGGAACTATGCTGCATCGTGATGTGTCATCGTCGCGAGAAAGTAAAGTAGGATCTGCCTCAAGTTCCTCAACCGTCGTGGACTTGCTCTGGTGCCAGGTGGGCTGGGCAGTGGTGGCCAATCTCCGATTCGATCCTTCCAGAGCGATGGAAGCCGGGCGCTTCAGCAAATCAGCGGTGACCAGCGCGCGCCAACCCATGCTCTGCCTGCCCTGCCTTGTGATTGTGAAATGGAGTCTTTCAAGATTATTGGTGAGAGCTTGCTGCGCCCGAGCAATGCAGCAGCCCTGCCAGTCTTCCAAGCTCCACTAGAGTAGAGAGCAGCACTAGAAACGGTAGAGCCACTGAGCAGTCTATCCCAGACCCTTAGCGCGAGCAGCCACATTTCGTGTTATTCTCGAATTTCCATCTTTCCCGCACTCCGCCAATCACTGCCGCCGCTGGGACAAGTGAGGCTGCTTTCGAGGCTGGATCGCCCGGACTGGTTGGTGGATTCGGCATGTCTCGCCGCGGGGTGGGTGACGGTGGCGCTGTGTGATGCAGCAAAGAGGCAGGGATTGCTGGCACTGGCACTGGCACAGATACAGGGGACTGAAATTTTTACGAAGTATATTGCTTTTGTCGTTTTGGTGAGGACAAGCTGCCGCTAGCAGCACATGGGGCAAGGCGCATCGATCTATGCCTCCAGGAGTCTTCTGCTTCATGCTGCTTGGGGTTTAGCAGCCGCTTATCGACTGACCACTTGGCAAGCTCTGCCACTTTGGTATGCACGATGGCCAATAGTCCTATTAGGATCATCTACAGTATTGGCTACTTGTTTTATACTGCCGGCGAGACAGATTAACTCTCCACAGCCTCGTTGCTCAAGCTGCATCGCTCCCTCATATCTCTGCACAAGCGTTGCATAACTCCGCATGATCGCGCCAGGCTAGAACTTTCCTGCCATCACTAATACACTTGCTCGTGGTGGTGGTGGTAGTCGTGTGTCGCTAATGCCGAGTTCGAATCCCCCTTCCTCTGGATCGTGAAAGAACTCTGCTGGTTTTCCGCTACTTGCGTGATAATGCTGTTGGTCTCGTGCGAACTCTGAACTTTCAAGTACTTCGTACAATGGTAAGAGAATACAATATCCCAGAAACGGGCGTCAACTTTATCAGCCGCCCAAAGCCGTTTTACAAGCCGCCGTTTAAAGCTTCCAAAGTCAGCCCCTGAAACTCACCGCCAATTTACTCCCCCATGGAAGACTAAAATATCCCGAGATTAGCTTTTCAGCCCACTTGGAGACTTTATCCAAGCGTTTGATTGTACTGTAACGTACAGTACACGGCGCACCCTGGTATCCTGGCATATGAAGATAGGATCTTAGATTCTTACTTTCCGAACATATTGATTAACGTCCGTGTGTTTGTGCAGCAGCGGTACGCGCTGGTACGACGACGACGTCAATGTTTGGTTTGTGGCGGCGGGCCTTTTACCGTTGCAGTATTGAATTTTTGTTTTTTAGGATGCCTAGATAGGTATTCACGGCCGGTGGAATATAGATTGTACGAAATAGAGTCGATTCTAGTACCTCCGAAGGATCATGAGGCAGATCCTGCGAGTGAGATTCATTGCTTCCGGGGGCGCAAACGGTCGTATCAAACGAGATCTTGGGGCAGCATCAGGTGGAACATCAGAAATATGTGTCACGTGTCCACGGCACGAGCCCCTGAAGCGCAGGCAAAAAGCTGACTACATACGTATACCGCATACATCTTGTCATATTGTACACGTCCAAGTTGCCGTCTCACTGCATTCAGCGCATTGCTTGTAATGGATTTCATCCAGTCCTCAATCGCGCGGCTGGCTAAGTACCTGCAGAGTCATCTCGCACTGCAGCGCGGCACATTGAGCACCGATTCCCAGCCATCCCACCATCCCCAACCCCGTTTCTTAAACATCATGTCAAAAATATGCTGTATTGCAGTACTTGAGATCTAGGATTTCCGAATAGATACTCCTTTTTTCTTAATATTTTGCGTGGCCCTGATACGGTAATATATTTACGGTATGCATGATTTACCTCCATGATCCGTGCCAGCGCTTTAATCTCAAGAGCCTGTCCAAACATGTCAACCTTGTTTTGTAAAGGCACATCCTCACCATCGCCTCGTCCCCTGCCTTGTCCTTGCATCACGGGATCGTGCTGAACCGAAACACCCTGTTTGTAGTTGAGTCTATTTCAGCTCATGAATGGTACCGATACCCGTAGAGAGCGCTCTTGCAGACTGTGGGGTTGCGGCGAAGGATAACGATAGAGTTATTTCAGGTATGAACATGTGATTTGGTGTTACAGAACCTGCAGGATACCTCAAGGAGGATGTATGCACGTGTTACCTTCGTGCTGATGCTGCTGTGCTCGCGCATGCTTGCTTTTCTCCGCAGGTGGAATAAACTTTTAATTCAAGCGGTTGTATTTTTCAATACTTTGATGGGGAAGTTCCAGAAAGAGTTCATTGGTGACAAAACCCCTTTTTGATTACTTGCAAGATGTGAGACATTAAATCAAAGGCCTCTAAGGAAAATGGGAAGAAAAGAGACCCGTAGAATAAATCAAGCCTCGGAATATCTTTTCTCATACGGAGAGCGTGTATTGGCACTTGCAGACTGCGGCTATTTTCAACAACGGTACGGCAGGGCCAGTCATTCGCTGGAAGCGCCCCCATCCGAGTCCCCATTAGGCGGGGAGCGCCCACACTTCGAGATGAAAATAGTACCATCACCTACAGGTGACGCGAGGGTACCACAGGAACATCGTGCCTCTTTCTGTCCTACGGACGGCTGCTTATTTTAGTTTCTCCACACCATTCGAGTTTTTACATCTGCAGGTTCATTCACAATTCTCTTATCATCCTTTGGAATCAACGTTGTTCAGGGTTTGACCCGGGAGGCACCATACCCGTTGCCGAATTTGGAACTTTCTGTATTTTCAGCTTCTTTCACTTTTATGCCTCTTATTGAATTCTTCAAGCATCTATTTCGATCTCTTATTGTCACTCCTTCATCGGACTCGATTGAAAATCGAAGTGCCTCCTTCGGAGGACGACCCATCCGCTTCTAAATTGGGGCGGTTTGCATTTCACCCAGGCTGATGAGCTCTCAAGGCTTCCTATTTCCACACGAAAGTATTCACGATAATTGAAATTTCTCTTTAGAGAACCGTATGGGAAGTCTCTCAGTCGAATACTGGGGTAAGGGCTTTACCTATTTTAACTTTCTTAGGCGCTAGAACGAGTGGAGTCGCCGCGTCTCCATTGAGTCATCTCTCGGGTTTCTATCGTCGAACTGGTCCGTTGTTCTGAGGCGGGGAATAGACACGAAGAGTTGAAACAAACGCAATCACGAGTTTCCACGGTGGAGTCCTTGCGCAAGCATCTCATGACGGTGACAAACCCTCTGAAAGGCTGACGAGAAGGCTACATGATCCTTCGGCCATCTCTCATCTCATTCGTCCGCCTGAACCTTTTCTTCGCTCCATAAATATCTTCCCTTCTAGTCCGTCGCATTTTGCGAATGGGGGCCAGAAAGGCCGAGTCTTGGTTTATTAGTTGCCGCTGTCACAGTCAGCTCGCGCCAACGTTGTTGTTTCCAACATGATCATCGCTGTGCTTCGATCCATCAGACGCGAGATGCACTCAATTAACTCTTGCATGGTCCCAATAGAGTTATGGATAAACATCCAACCTCCAACAGGCATTTTATATTGGCCATAAACTTTATTCCAACCCAGCCACGTTGGACGCGAAAGTCTAACTTCTGACGTGAGCGAAATCGCCCCATTCATTTCAGCTTGCCAACGCACCCCTTGGAAATATAGGCATATCGGAGGCATATTGTATCTTGCCAACATTTTGATGAGGGTTTGTGCTACCTTGGTCTTAACGCCCTTTTGTTCTCTTCCGAATGTCCTAGTCTTTCTCCCGTTGTTTTTTTCGCACGCAAGAGTATCTTCAAAATAATTACTTTTAAATACAAGTAATCAATCATCAAAATATCACAAGGTAGCCATGTCTGTGTCCGCTTTTCCCGTTTCATCCCCGGCTCCACCTCGATACTCGGCGACGCGACATCAACCACCACCATACCCAACAGCGACCTCAACTCCTTCACCATTAGGCTCGCACCCTCTTACGCCCTTGAGTTCAACGCCTCAAGCCTCATCAGTCACACAGCCGCCACCCACCTACTTCAGATCCTCGTCTCAAGATCAAGACCAAAACGGAGACCTTCTCCCAACGCGCTCAAAGCTCACCAGAGATCCAGCTTCACAGCCAGCTCTCCATCTCCCGCCCTCCTACACATCTCTCACTCCCTCCACCACCGCCTCGTCCGTCCAGGAAGCAAAGCACGCGAGAATACGTCAACTAGAAGAGCAAGACGATGACATCTCTTACGCGGAAAGGAGGAGCCAAAGCCGGGAGAGGGAGAGTGACGACTGGTGCTGCGGCTGTTTCTGGATCGGTCCTAGTGACAGAAACCTCACAAGTTACGCCTACTATATATTTTAAGACTCTCTCTCTGTCTCCGTCCCTTGAAAAGTTCGTGAAAGGAGCAGATGTTGTTGCGGCTACTCGGCAAAGGAGCGGGGGATCGTTTCGCCTGTCGGAATCCTTCCCGTGCTGTGGTGTCAAAGAGATCGATCCTTCCAGAGGATCGGCGGCGAGGGATGATCCTGCGGAGGCAGCGAGGAAAGCATTGGATTGGTCGTTGAGGCTGAAACCGAAGGATGCTTTGACGGCGGCTGGAGAGATTCCAGAACACAGTAGCAAGTGGCGCTAGGAGTCTCTTTTTTTGGCTTGTGGGGAAGGAAGTGATACCAAAATAGTAGTTTGCGGCGGGGCTGCAGCTACTTGTCCTTATAGTCGCTTTCATATTCCCTTTTGGGATTTCTCGCTATTAGCCAGATATTTGTGCAGAATACACAATCTATTTTCGTGAGCTTCATAGTGTTCCTTCCATCAACGACTACACGACAGTTTCTTCCATTACACCAAAGAAGGAAATATTGTATCAAACTACATCCTGTGGAACATTGAGCCCCGAATACTCGGGTGGTTTGACCGCTTGAAATGGCAGGCTTGATTCGATCATTCTCTAGTTCAAGCACGGAGCTCTTGTACGTGTATTATCGTCGACACGTAAAAAGGCAGCGACTAGGTAGACGAGGACGTGCTGTCATGTAGCATGCTTCCGCTTTTAACACTAATTACTCCCCACGCGTATACACACTTGTAGCGTGAACGAACTGCGAGAGTAGCGGAGTTTAAATGAGAATGATAAATAGGGCCATCCGCTGGCGCCCGACTTGCAGATCAACTAAGGGGTTGAGATACTACACAAACAAGGGACAAGTGGAATATAGCTATGTAATGTAATTTCCCCGTTACGCAGTATTACTGCCTCCAGGTATGGAGTGTAGCTGCGAGTTTTCGTTTGCTGGATCTTGGAGATATTGCAAAGACCCAGACCACGCTTGGTGTTCGATTCATTGATTTGCCAACCGTCCGTTCTCGTCCAATGGCCTTTTCAGCAAGCCGAACAGATAAGTCAGCACAGCACCCGGTACTGCGACATTGTTGTCGAACAGTGTTGCCGAGCCTTCCGATCCCAACGTCTTTCCGGATCTTCGAATGGGTCGTGTATCAAGGCACCCTCTGGGTCTTCCGTTTACCACGATTGAACTTCAAACGTCGAGCCCCTTACACTGCCCCATCGTACGCAATTTAAATCCCTTGTAGTTCCAAAAGTAGATGACTGTTGTCACCAGCATCAGATCTGTAGTATTTAATTAAAGCTCACTGTTCCTTCCTGCCTACTAGAAAATTTAGCACTACAGCTCCTTTCAAAAGGCGGGTTCAGGCCAGGCCACTGCTGACTTGACCCACGAGCGCCCGAAGAAGTTCGAACGAGCAGTGATGTTTGTCAAGGAAAGGCAAAGACGTGATGAAAGGTTAGAGAAAGAATTTTGAAAGTTAGTGGGTCATGAACGGGCTGCCTGAACAGGTAAGAGGCAAAAGACCTCATGAGGCAAAGCTTCTCACGAGGCATTTAATTACGCGGCAAATGTAAGCGCATATCGGTCGCACGTCTACTACTCTACATTCAGTGCGCGACTAAAGTTACCCATGCTTGTGACAGGAGGGAACTAAATGCTTCCTGCTGCTCAAAACAGCCTAACGAATTTCGTTCAGAGTAGAGCCAGGCTCAATAGCGAAGGAGCTGCCCAAAGAAGATCAGGAGTTTGAGTTCAACGCAGCGTCTGACACGTAAGCGGTGAAACACCATGAGAGGCACCACAAAGGGGCAGAGGTAACGTACAATGCCATTGAAGGGCCTGTCAATTCAGTCTATGTGCTGAAGCTATGTATGATCATAACTGTCACGGCGAATTATATATATCGGGGGATATCTTCCCAAAGCCACACCACACCGCCAGCTTGATCTATTTCCCTGCCTTTAGAATGAACGGGTGCTTCAGAGCTTCTGCAGGCGTACAGCGCTTCTCTGGGTTCAATGCGAGGCAACGATCCAACAAATCTGCAAACAACGCCAACTCCTTTGCGTCTGGTTCAGCCAGTCCCCTGGATGCAGACATGAGGCGAGTTCTCAGATCCCGTACCGGCTTCGCGAAGGGTATAATCTTGAGGGTGTCCTGATAAGTTGGACGTCAGTCAGTCGGACTTTTTGCCATCTTGAACGGCGGAAAAGGACATGCAAATATGAGGGACGCTGATGTGGGGTCGAGTAAGATTGGAGCTGTGCAGAGCGCGACGACGGATCAAATCACGCCCGCAATGATATAAATATATACACACCTTTCCAGTAAGCTTATCTTGTTCAACACTTTTAAAGTTGGCCATGTCATCGAAATGGACGTAGGCGAATTGCGCACGCTTCAGCACCTTAGTCGTGAATTTACCCCGGCATTCCATGATCGATCTAAGCATTTGATTGTTGGTGCGACCTGTGAACAGAATTTTACCCGTGTATAGTTCGTAGAGCGTGCAGCCAACAGACCAGATATCGATGGCAAAGTCATACTGCATACCTAGAATGATCTCTGGGGCACGATAGAAACGGCTCACGAGGTATGGAGTTATTTCATTGTCGGATGCGTCGGAGGCCGATCCCAAATCACAAATCTTAAGCATGTTTCGTGCTTCATTGACCTTTTCATCGTCAGCAACAATCATTAGATTGAAGGTGCGAGGTCCCTACCAAGATGTTGTCGGGCTTCAAGTCTGCATGTAGAATGTTGCATTTCCGCATTAAGCTCAGCCCCAGAAACATCTGTCGGGCATAAGCTCGAACAGCTGTCAGGTTGATGCCCACGTCCCGTCCGAATTTCTTCAAAACCTCGCGCAGATTGATACTCAAGTTCTCAAAAACCATACACAGATGACCTTTATGCTCGAAAGATCGCTCTAGCCGAATCATATGCTTTTTGTCTTCTGGATCGGCGTCGTTGATCTTCTGGAGAATTTCGATTTCCTTCATACCGGCTCTCCTCCTGCAGAAAGTCAGTAATGCCTCCAAATGTTGGGTGCACGAACGTACATAGTTTCATTATTTCTAATTAATTTGATAGCAACCAGTTTGTTGGTCTCCGTATCTGAAGCCCGAACGACACCCGAGAACATGCCTTTCCCTAGATTGGCCTGGACATGATATCTACCATCGAGCAGCTCTCCCAAGATAATCTTGTAATAACCCTCGATGTCATCCCAGTCGTCCAGCATGCCAACATCGAGCTTTTTAGCAGAGGGGATTGCAACAGCTTTAGCAGCACCATTTTCAGGTGCGGTGTTGCCATTGGGGATAGAATCTTCAGCAAACATATCGTCATCGTCGTCTTCAGCGAACATGTCAAAGTCGGCGGCTTTCTTCGCGGTTTCGACTGATGGGGCGGGTTCCGCAGGAAGCAATACATCTTGATGGGCAGTTGCTCGAGTCTCATCATAAGCTTCAGACGAGACTTCATCGTTGTGTCTTTGGACGTCTCTTTGCTTGTCTTCTCGCATATCTGCGGTCGGATCATAATTAGCGGCTGAGGGACCGTCGTCTTCATCACCTCCAGCGACATCACCGTTCTTATTGGCGAGATCCTGGTCATTGAGAATCGCGAAATCTGCCGGCGAACCCATATCTTGCATTTCAACAGGGGTTGAAGGAGTCGAGACAACAGGCGAGGCTAAAATGTCGATATTAGTGAATGGCCTGGAAGATATCGCAGAAAGCTTACCTGACCGAGCCGCAGGAGGTGTAGTGTCTTTCTGAGAAGGTGCAGAATTCTCTGTCTTATCTCCCAGTTGCAAGGCTTGAACCAGCAAAGGTGTAGCAGACGCTCTATACTTAGCTTTGATTGCTTCACGACGCTTCCGTCGTTGCTCTATCAGAGCTTCTTCATTGAGAGGCTCTTCTTCGGGAAGTTCAGTGGTAGATTTTTCAGACAGGCCAGGTTTTCTATAAAGGTTAGCCAGCAGCTTTGTAGGGTATCTAAGACTTACTTCTCTGGCTCGCTATTGCTTGCAACATTGTTAGAAGACTGCGGTGAATTGCCTTGCGTAAATTTAGCCTTGTGTCTTGCGTTTTCAGCTGGCAGCGGGCTCTGTCCCCGTTTGCTCACTGACTGATCCTTGTATTCCCGATTTCTCAGATCTCCAGAACCATTGCCATTATGACCATCTCTGTTATCTCTGTAAGCAGAGCCTCTCGAGCGACCTGCATCTCTTCGTGGCGGTCCGTCGCGTCCATAGCCCTCTCCGCCGCGGCTTATTCTATGGGGTGATCGACTGCGAGTTCGTGGGCGCTCAGAGTACCTGTCTCGCTCATCATATCGCAAGTCAGATGAAGCAGCAGAAGATCGATCTAGGTCTTGGTAAGAGGTTCGAGAGCGGCGGTAGTATTCTTGCGACGAATCTTCGTAATGAACCTTGAAGCGGCGCGGGTCTCGAGACCTATCAGGGTACTCATCCTCTCGTGGACGTTTGGAGCCTCGAGACTGGCTGTGGGGAAATGGGGATCTACTCCTCTCGCGGGACCGCCTGTCTCTCGATCTGTAACCATTCTCGGGAGACATAGAATTTGAGCTACGAGAGTGGGTTCTGTCTTGAGGGTCAACGGAAGTGCTATCTAACTCCAACGACGTAGTTGCCTTCTCTACCAACCCATCCCGTATTTCTCCCTCATCCGAACTGGCTGGAGAAGCCATCCTGCGCGCAGTGCGGTGCAGCGAGGTTTGTAGCTGGTGTTGGGATTCACTATGTAATGTCCGATACCGGTTCCCTGACGCTAGAACCCTGCCTTGTGGTGGGAAAGTTGTGTTAGCCAAGGCTCAGAAAGTACAGTCTCAGTGTGAGAAGAGTCCAACCGGGAATCTATCGCGTCTCTCTAGACTCTCAGCGCATTATTCTTGGGACGGAATTAAATAAGAGGGCGTATGATTATGGATGCCAGGCTCAGTGAAAGGTGGTATGGCGCATATTGTCGTGGTCGTGATCGTGATATTGAAGGATGGATGACGGACCAGGCGCAAGATATCAAGTCGATTTCTTGGGGGCGGCGTTGCCCCATTTGGCTTAGCGCATTATTCGATTTTCCTCCGCCTCTGCCTCTACCCCACCACCCCTCGCGCCTTCCGAACAAACATCTCCTTACCACCACCACCTCCACCTTTACCTCCTCACCCTACAATTTACGATACTCTACTACAAGCTTCGAAATAACTGTCACCTCTTACAAACAACCTACAAGATGGGAGGCGCTGACAGAGCAGGTAAGCCAAGCAAGCGCGGAGAGTTTCAGCCTGATTCTCAAGAGTTAACACGTAAACAGGCGGCAAGGCCAAGCCTTTGAAGCAGCCAAAAAAGGCCCCAAAGGGAGAAATGGACGAAGAAGACAAGGCATTTGCGGATAAGCAGCGAGCTGGTAAGCTGCGGCACCTCCACGCTGTGTCAACTATTACTGATTTGTTGCGACAGACGCCAAAGCCAAGGCTGAGATGGCGGCAAAAGCCAAAGGAAGCAAAGGGCCTCTAAACACCGGAAGCCAGGGAATCAAGAAGAGCGGAAAGAAATGAGCTTCCGGAGGAGTGGAGAGTGCTTAGCGAATTGATGGGACGGTCAAAGGCATGGAGAATACGGCGTTGTTTGGGATTCATGATGGAAGCGTTGGCATAAATGGGCAGCAGTTACACCATCTCTCGAGAACGAAGAATATATCCTATTGTCCTGGTTTGGTTGGATTACTCGTTCTGTGGACTGTGTGGTGTCCCCTTTCTCAAACGTCGTAGGTCCATCGTTTGTTGGTCAATTAGAGTTCCTTTGTGACGCGAATATCTTTTCTTGGGCATGGTTGTCCCTAATCTTTTGGAATAGACATATATAGTGCGAGGCTTAGTTGCTACTTGTACTGAATTTGACTTCTCGGCTTTGTAGGACCACGAAGATTTGTTCGCCGTGTACCTTCCTCCTTCCAGATCGGATTTTATTATTATTTAATAGTTTCTCGTGTACCAATAATAACCCACCTCCCGTGGCACATTTAATACCTTTCAATTCCACGTTTCCAGACGAAAGCGTTGTGGGTCAGTGGCTTCAAGAGGCAAGGCTTACCGCTTAAGCAGTCTGTACAGCGAACAGTTCCGCATGCTCTGATTTCTTCGAGGCTGACTTGATCAGTGACTCCTGCAAAGTTATTTGACACACACAAGCGAAGGAGGTGTGAACTCAATAACAGGTTAATTTAATAACGATTTCGACCATTCTAGTAGTGCAATTTTGGCAATCTTTCGCTTCCGTCCAGAAATAAAATCAACCTGCTGAGACACTTTGCGAAGTAGGCATTCCCCTCAGTCAGTGCAAGCTTGGGTGACTGCAACAAATAACTCAAATTGATTGTGCTAAAGCCCCATATGTAAGAAAGTGGCCACTTCCTACTGGGTCTATCCCAGCCACCAGATTCTCTTCTTATCAGTGTTCCCACTTCATTTTTAGAAGACTGCTTCAGCGAAGCCTGAAAGATGCCGAGTCCAGTACTTGTACCGTAGATTTAAGACTCCATGTATAATTTTTGCACAGCACAGAGAATATAAAGGCACAAGAAGAGTAACCGAATTGTAGCGGAGGCCATAGTGCTTGCATACCGCATGATAGCTTGAAGTCACCCCCACCACTTATAAGTGCATCTATGAGCCGCGCAGGGATGAAAGCTTGCTGAATCTACATAATTTTGAGTCGACTTTATTCCAAGATTGCAATTGATCAATCTGGAGCTTGTACGGGTCTTTGCACCAAGAACTTCTCAAACACTAGAACTTACGCGTACTCACGTGTCCACGTGTCAGGAGTCAAGCTTGTAGGTACTCATCTGCCGTTGCTTAGCCTCCTTGTACTGCTAAAACGGCTGTACCGTGGCTGTACTATAAAATATATATGCAAGCTATGCTATGGTCATTCTCGTGGTAAAACAATAATGCTCGCTTTCCTGTCCATATCCACCGAGGGCAAGCTTACAGACGGAGGGACCTTTCACGTATATCGTTATCGCTTTGTGAATTCTATTTCCGCTCGGGTTCAATCGGTTGGAGTAGTGCCCTATAAAGATCGCCAGCTATTTTTGAGTAGTATAGTACGAGTACTCAAGGTTGATTGGATATAATTAGACGCACGAGAACGGCGTCGCCGACTGATAAGGAAGGTAGGTAGGCATACGAGGCCTAGGACTTAATTGAGTATGGAACAGTATGGTTTAGCCGCGGAAAGTCGAAGCTTGACAGATGTGGAATCGGTTCATTTCCCGCACACGGCGTTAGCCATATTTAGAAGGAGCATAGATAGCGGACCCGATAGTATGAAACGTTTGCGCATATGGAAGGGGCGTAGAAAAGTGGCAGCTGAGGAGGAGCTTCTGGGGAAGGAATATATATACAAGCTGGTTTGCCAAGCAATTCCCAGAGGCGTTCCCGCAGCATTGCATTGCCAAGAACGCCGCATTACACGGATCAGGTACCATGTCTGGAATTAACCCCATGCCCGAGACGGGCGCCGACACCACGGCCGCCCCCACTTACAACGAGAAAAGCGAGATCCACACAACCGACAACCACCACGACCAAAACGACACTCGCAAGATTCAAGCCCACGATGTCACTGGTCTCGCTGTCGTCGAGCAGGCGCATATTATTCCTACCACAGGTGATAGAAAGGTGACCACCAAGTGGGAATATTGGAGTTATTGCTTCTTCAGTGAGTACCCGAGATGATTATAATTGGTCCACCATTGTTTTCTTTGCTCACATTTTCTAGATTGGGGGTCTACTGGTGTTGGTGTTGGCAACTACGGATCTTCTTTACAACAAAACCTTGTCGTCCAAGCTTTCCCTAACGGCACGCTCCCATGGGGTGGCCAGAACACTACGGTCGACTCTTTCATCCTCGATCTCAATGGCATACTCTTTGCCGTTCAAGTCGTTGTCCTTCTCATGATCGGTCCGTATGCCGATTACGGTAATTGGCGTCCATGGATTCTGATATTCTGGACCGTGGTCGGTATTGCTGCTTCCTTTGCTTTCACATCCTTCGACACACCGGACAAATGGGCGCTTGCTGCTGGCTTCTTCGTCTTGGGCAACCTTGCTTTGAATGTCAACAATGCCTTCTACCAGGCTGCCTTTCCTCAGCTCGTCCGCGATCTTCCTGCCCTCATAGAGTCAGAACAGCAGGTTATTGATGGTACAAAGACCCCCGAAGAACATGCCACGCTTGATATGCTTGAACGGTCCAAGCTTTCGAATATCTCCTTGATGTTCTCGGCTGTTGGTTCATGCCTCTGCATTCTCATATCCCTCGGGATCTGCTACGGCATAGGGACCGATACAGTCGCCAGCAATACGAAAGTCTATTCTGTCATTATTGGTTTCTTCGGTGGCATCTGGGTCATATCATCTATTCCATGGTTCGTGGCAGACCAGCATCGGCCGGGACAGAAGCTGCCTGACAACACTGGTTGGGTTTTTGTCGGACCGAAGCAGATTTGGGAGGCTGCTAAGCACGCGGCTCAGCTCAAACAGACGTTCCTCTATCTCGCGGGGTATTTCCTCGTCGCCGATTCCTATAACACCTCAGGTACTATTGTGAACATTTTGCAGAACGAGGCTATATCGTTTAACTCCATCACTTACTGCGGACTCTTTGCACTCGTCTACGGCCTAGAATTTGTATGCATTACCATCAACCAGTATATCCAGCGACGTTTCCAGATTCAGCCAAAGTGGATGTTCTTTGCAGCAGCTTGGTGAGTCAATCTATCGGAGAAGAATTGCTTCTTCTGGGCATTTTACTCAGAGTAAAAACAATTCCTACTCCTGAGACATTTATTCCCAATCTACTCCCGTTCTACTCCTCCATACTCCTAAAGAAGCAATACTGACTCCTAGACGCAGCGGGATAGCATTCACCAATCTGTGGGGTAAGCTTCTGTATCTCCAAAGTGCTGGGCAGTCACTGATCGTATATAGGTTTTATTGGAATCTTCACCCAAACAATTGGGTACCACCACGTTTGGGAATTCTGGTTCTACCAAGCAGCGACTGGTATTCTCACATCCGGCTGGTTCTCGTATGGCCAGACGATGATGGCAGAGGTGTCTCCCGCCCCCAAGGTACGTCAAATTCTCTTACCATGATTTGAGAGCCGAGCCCTTCGGGAGCTCGCTTCCTAAATTACCAAGTTTCTCAAGAGAATCCCATACTGACTTGTCATATCAGATGTATGTGTTTTTCGCCCTGTATAATACACTAGGCAAGACTGCCGCCTTCGTTGGTCCTTTCATCACCAGCGCCATTATCAACGATGCCAAGGGCAACACCAACACCGGGTTTTACTTCACGTTTATCACCAACTTAGTTGGCCTTGTATTGATCGCTATGGTCGACACGGGCAAAGCAAAGAGAGACAACGCCCTTTACTTGGAGAAGGAGAGAAAGGAGCTTTATGCTTCTCATGGAACTAGTAACTACTTGGATCACATGACCGAAAATGTGGACATGGCTACTGTTTGAGGTGGGGGTTATATTTGTGCTATCATGTATATACTCCAATAATCTGAAAGTGCTGTATAAATACAAGTAGCCGAACCTCGATGAAGGGGAGTTTCAATTCAACATTGCTATTGTGGGACTGTCTGCCACGGTCACGTGTGAAATACACGTGACCTGTCCGAGCATGTACTTATCAGTATGCAGCATCTTCCGCACAATCTTCTTAATATCATGAACATATACTTGAACCATATACCACCATTTGTTATCTATTGCAGTAGCTTTGCACTGTATCCCTGTGATTCTAACAGCTATTGACAACCCCCATGATCTCGTACGCAGCTTTCACTTACTTGTCAGTCGGTCTCTTTGCGACTCTTATAAGTCGTTCCTCTATCGGTCATCTGGGGAGGTAAGAATATACGGAGTTGTTTACCGTATGCACCGTCTTTGTTATTGTTTGAAAAAAATAATTGAACCATTTTCCCTGGTTTGTGAGAAAGTCTCACTTGTTGTGAAACAATCAGTAATCGTTGGAATATGTATTCACTTGCCGTAATTAACAACAATCGAATTTTTTCTAGCGACGACTTATAAATGACTTAAACATCAGTAATCTCCAAGTGTTGGGTAAGTATAAACTCAAGCAGGTGAGTGTACATGCTTGAGAAGGTTCGTTTCAGATAGCTAGGTCTTTGAAGGACAGAAGAGTAAGATACTTTATAGAAATAAAATACTCAAAAATGAAGCTCAACACATGTTCACTGGAAGTTATCTCCGTGGTAGAATAATTTGTTGCTGAGTTGTTCAAAAGCGGCTCAAAATCTCGTGTTACTGACACGCAAGGCTAAAAATAGGCCTTTTCAGGGGTTCGAGATAGGGACGTCTCCCCGCTTACTGAGCCCGCACGACCCTGCAGCCTGCTGTGCCGCCAATACGGGCATTGATCAATGCTGCTTCTTCAGCACAAGAAAATGCCATCAACACCATCGTGGACCTCAAATATAGTCTGCTGGATTCCGACGTCCAGAGATTCGGAATAGTTCCGCATCCACGGTCTGCATCTGCGTATCTTCCCCAAAGCTTCAGGCTCCTTCAAGCAACTCCTGCAAATATGGTTACCAAGAAAGGAGAGCATATCCCCTATAGGGACGAACCAGAGCGCGACGATGCAGCTTCGATGTCCTCTGCTGTCCTCCTAGGGGACATCGACTTCCCAGATGAGGAGCTTCCAGCGTATGAAGACACGCCCTCCCAGTCTTCGTATATGCCAAATACCTCTGCAACTCCTTCTCATAACGTTGACCCCCACATGAGCTGGTACTGGTACGTCGTTCTCCTCCCTCTTACCCCGAAGACTGTCTGACATTACCTAGCCCGGTCCCCGACCTCCCATTCTCAAGCCATGACATAGGCACGAGGGAAATCCGCACCCGCTTCCCCAACTACTCCACCAGCGCCTCTACCCTCGAAGCCATGATCAGAGAGCAAGCCAGCTATCCCCCCACCTACTACGTCCAGCTACACGGTACGCACACCGAGACCAGGCGTCAAGGCAATAAGGAGACAAAAGACAAGATCAACGATTTTCTCATCCTCATCAACATTACCCATCTTCTTACACCAGGGCGAGGCTTGGGCGGGAAACTTGAATTGCTTCCAGACAACAAGCGAGGATACCGCGGGACCCGATTCCCCTCTCTGAATCCGAGCGTCAGTGATGTAGAGGAGGCCGACGAGTTGAGGGCGTGGTGCGAGAAATACGTAGCCGATTCTTCAGGCTGGAAATCTTTCACATTAAAGAGGGAGATCAGAAATCATGATTGTAAAAAGTTGGAGCAGCTCCTGAGATCTGCAATCCAAGAAACCAATTATCGGGGCCATCTTTCGGTTGACTTCCCGATCAGCCATCAGACTGTGGTTGTCTATTCTCCTGGCATCATAAACCAATGGCGCATTACCATTTGGATTCGCTGGGTCTTCTATCTGACCTTCCTGTGGATTCTCAGCTGGCCGTTCCTGTTCTTCAGTCAGTTTACCCCCAAATCTTCGTCTCTCATGTACTAATACGTGTATGATTTAGTCACCAGCCGCTACTCCGTCGTGAAGGCCATATACCAATACGCAGATAAGCCACCAGGTGACGACGTAGGAAGAAAGCCAACGGTAATGAGCGAAATAGAATGGTACCATCGATGGGAAAGTGCGATCAAACGAGCAGCATTGGCCAGAATGGTGTCCAAAGATAACAATTTAAGCGAGGAGTACAGAATTGCCACAGCGAGAGCCGACGAACGAGGTAATCAGATGGGCGCTAACCCTCAGGTTCCTAGCACCGGGAATGCTTTTGCGGACGGAGCGTTCTCTTTGCTGGGGCAGGGACTGAGAGTTGCTGAGGGTTATAATAATGCAAGAGGGTGGGGCTATGATACCTAGAGGGGTGTTATTTGGGTGTGTTCTGGAGTTTCGGGCGTTTGGGATATCAGGATTCATGAAAAATCGTGTATGCGATGGATGTGCCGATTTGCTTGTTCTCCTTTCACGTACAATACCTCAAAGTTGCACATTCCGCATGCGTTCTCTTCCCCTCTCTTGTGTCTAAATCCCAATGTCTTGCAATCTATTTTAAGCTCCTAGCGGAACACGTCAATCATCCAGCCAAGCTTCTCTTTCCTTATCTGCTCTAGCTTGGCTAATGTTTGCTTATAAGCTTAAATTTTAACATGAAACGAAAAAGCCACTGCTGTCATTGTTCGCGATCCTACCCCTTACAGCTCCTGTTGGGCAAGGAACTTCCTCGCGCCTCAAATTTCCTGTGCGCTAAAAGCCGCACTAGAGATCCTACACGTGGGGATACCAGCTGAAGTTCTGATACCTTGATAAGATCATGCGGCATTGCTCAGGTACAGACTGCAAGGCTGATTATTATACCCTCTCTTTCCCTCTTCTCGCCTTGGAATTGCAGATTTGAAGCCATTTGAATGTGCTATTAGTAATGGAACATTTTCACGGCTCCAAAAAATAAGTTGTGCGCTGAAAGGTAGCGCCCAGAAGTATGAGTTTAAGGCGCCGTATATCAATAGTGATGCGCCCAAGAACCAACAAGTACGTGTTTTATTTGAAAGGTGATTCTTGTGAGAGACACTGCTAACTCGCGAGTAGGCCACCATGGACTTTAAGATCTGCATGGTCGAGTGTGACGGGGAGGAATGTGAGGCTGCTGCCAAGAAGTCGGGGATTGATAAGTGTTCCATATTTTCTCATACTTGTATGATTAAGCTTTGTATTTGTACTAATCGTTATCAAATATCATTTCCAGTGCAAGATCCACCCCACAGCTCCACAGCTCGGTGTGTATCCGAACTCCGTAGTGCGGAGTTCGATATTACGTACTTTTGCACGGGTTGCAAGGCATCCGCCTCCTACTTTCCCGGCGACACCTCTTCTTCAAGTTAGTTGCGGACCCCAACTGGCGGTCAAAGTGCTCTGCTGTCGGTCCCAATTACCTCCATCCAAGCTAGCGCTGACATCCGAGGACATCGTTAATTCTTATTGGCAGTTTCGATCTGATAAGATGATGCACGGGGCTTTATCTGCCTAATCTAAGGATCAGATAAGATTGGTTTGGCTTAGTCTCCTTGTTTGACAAGCATAAATCGTTTCATTCTATTCTTCCCGTCTCAAGTATATCCGAAGTCGGATATTGCTTCATGACTCACTGCTCCAAGAGTCCGCAAGTATAAACAGGTTGATCCGGCTATAGAAACATTTTTCTTCTCACGTATCATTATTCTGTTTTGGGTATTCAAACAACACTTCCACACGAATCGATACCATGACTTCCCCCGCTTACAATGAGTCTGCAATTGAACTTGCAAGAACAATTTCAGCCAGATCTGCAGACATCGAAATGGCAACGAGGACCCCAATCGAATTCCTACCAGCATTACCCACGGTCGTACCCGTAATCAAAGAGGACAACCTCGACCCCTTTCTCGTCGCCTTCTCACCATCCGACCCCAGAAACCCGCTCAATTGGCCAACCGGCCGCAAATGGGCCGTGACGGATATCCTGTCAGCGACGGGCTTCAACCGCATCATGGTTTCCACCATCATGGCACCCGCTCTGCCCCTCATCGCCAAAAAGCTAGACATGAATTCGGCCGAAGCTGCAATGGCTTTGTCCATCTACTTGCTCGCTACTGCGTTTGGCCCGCTCGTAATTGGCCCTCTGTCGGAGATTTATGGCCGTAAACGCGTCCTTCACGCTTCTAACGTGTGGTTCCTTGTGTGGAATATTGCGTGTGGTTTTGCAACCACCAAGGGACTGTTGATAGCTGCGCGGTTCCTAGCTGGTTTCGGTGCCAGTGCGGTGTACTCGCTTGCTGGAGGCGTACTGGGAGATGTTTGGAGACCGGAGCAGCGTGGACGTTCTTTGAGTATTTATCTCGTCATTCCGCTGCTGGGAGCTGCTGTTGGTCCTATCATCGGAGGATTTATGGCGGCCAGAACAACATGGCGCTGGATGTTCTGGTCAACATCAATCTTCCAAGCTGTTATGATTTTCGTTGCCTTCACCACGTTCAAGGAAACGTATGCACCTTTCATCCTACAGCAAGAAGCCAAGAGGGTTCGCCGCGAGACTGGGGATCAACGGTACCAGACGTTGCAAGAGCGTTTCCACGCCGTCCAGTCTAGCTCGAGGTCTCGCTCAGTATTCCTCCAAGCTCTCACCCGACCTGTCCGTCTCCTCTTCACCCATCCAATCATACAAGTTACTGCCTCCATCTCCGCATTCAACTATGGAACTATGTACATCGTTCTGTCTACTTTCTCAAGCCTTTGGACAGAACAGTACCACCAATCTGTCGAGATTAGCGGCCTACACTACATAGCCTGCGCGCTCGGTGAAGTAGCCGGATCTCAGCTTGGAGGGCCCCTCATGGATAGGCTATTTCTATACATGCGAGCACGATCCGGTGGCGAAGAACACATCCCCGAGCATCGCGTCCCGCTGGTATATGTCGGCGCGCCCCTCGTTCCCATAGGACTATTTATCTACGGCTGGACATCCCAGTATCTTGTGCACTGGATCGCTGTCGACATTGGAATCTTCATCACCATGTTCGGCATGCAGATCGCGGGCCTACCTTTGCAAGCATACGTTATAGACACGTATGGGGAACATATAAGTAGTGCGCTGGCGGCGAGCCAGTTCTTGAAAAGTCTGACGGCGTTTTTGTTCCCACTTTTTGCGCCAGCTATGTATCGTGCTCTAGGGTATGGGTGGGGGAACAGTCTGATTGCTTTTGCTAGCATTTTTATTGGGCTTCCAGCACCGTTGATTATATGGTTTTGGGGGTCGAGGTTAAGGGCTAAAGCAGTTCAGAGTATTTGAAATTGTAAGAATCATTATTATTACCTCGAACGACTGATGCGTCCTATATTATTGTAGCTACGGCTTTTTCAATGCCAAAATTCCGATTCTTATTCCGATCAATCAACTCCTGCACTTTCTCTTGTCTCCGGGGCTAGGAACGTCGACACGTTCCACTGGAAACTTCCTCAAATGCTTTGCATTTATCATTAGATATGATTCATAGGAAGCCATCGGCGGACTGAGAGAAGATCTGGGCATTCCAACGACGGAAAATAGAGTTCCCGGAAAGAGGCTGCGTAGTCTTGTTCGACTTCAGGACTTCAGACCATTCAATTTTCCCCATCGCTCAGTCATCGAGGCATGATCAGGCTCCAAGAAACATGAGCACTCCTCCCCTGAACTCATCGAGCAATCAAACACCCCAACGCCGTGACCCGGAAGCCTGATACTTTACTCGCACTCATGCTCCTTTACCTCGCACTACCGTCAAGCTCATACACAATGGCTTCGTTCCTCTGGTCGCCTAATTCGACAGGCTGTGATCCGGCACTCAATTCATGCGAGAAATGCTTTAGACTTTGGCTTTCTATGCAACTCAATTCGGATAGCCTCGATTGATGCTTGGGCGGCTGGCTCTCTAGCTCATCCAACTCCTGCGACACAGGCGGTTTCTCATACCCAGCGACAGTCGTCGCATTCCTCCTATGCCTGAGTATGAAGAACCCCAGCGCAGCGAGCAGAATCAAGGCAGCAGCCCCAACACCGGCGCCTATACCAGCTTTTGCGCCAGTCGATAATCCTTGCGGGGTTGCTGCCGGCACGTCGACAGCTCCACCGGGGGGTAATGGAGTTGCACGAGACGAAGACGTCGGCATAAAATCCGAACTCTGCCAACGAATCGAAACACCACGCGCATTAACCCCCCCGCTCAAACTCGTGCTCCCCGTACTCGTCGTCGTGCCATTCACATACGTAAACTGGAAAGCACCGTTCTGGTTCACGCCGCCGGTGCCCTCGCACGGATACTCGAGGACTAAAGGTGTCAACCAGGATTCGAGGGTGCTGGTGGCCGTGAGGGTGAGATTGTAGCATTTGTAGTTGGACGGACAGCATGTTGCTTGCGTTTCGGTGGCTGTGCCTATGGCGACGGTCTGTGAGCAGGCGATGGTGTAGCCAGCGGGGCAGAAGCCCGGGGAGAAGTACTGGGAGGTCGATGCCCAGCTTGAGGGGAAGCACTCGGTAGATGGTGGACCGAGAGCGATGAAGTAGCGTTCGGCGGTGTATGATGCGTTGTATTCGTAGTAGTTGGAGAGGCAGCTTGAGGGGGGAGTAAATGTCGTGGTCAGTGGGGCAACAGGTCCAGTGGTCGTTAAAACAGCCATTTTGAATCTGGAAAGAAAAGAAAACAAACAACAGAAATTCGGAAATCTTCTTTGCGATGAAAACATCGGGCACGGTGGTATTCTATGGGGTGGTTAGCTGTGCCTCATTAACGTCAAAATTGTAATCTTACCTGCGGTAAGGCAGTGTAATCCACTTCGTAATACGAAGCTCGTATTTTGCAGCGAACCATACAAAATGTCGAACCCCTTTTTTACAGGGTTTCATCAGCAGAATCTGTTTGATTGGTGCATCGTGACTTGCCGTAATAGTTCAACAGAAATAGTAGCAGATCCAAGCCCCGCACAGCCCCTAGCTTTGGAGAAGATGTAAGAGCTTGAGGCATTGTTCAGCATACACCTTGCCTGTAAACTTACCCATTAAATAAACGATTATAGTACCAATGTTAGTAAATTGATTTTGGGTATATTAAGAATGTTCCACTGCTTGTGGCACATTCAAGACACTTTCAAACCGGCAAGCCTAGGGCAAAAAAAAGAAATAGAAACAAGGCTACAATAGTCACATTTTAGGTGGTCTGTACGCTGAACAATGGCGCGTGGTCTTAGATAAAGGAGGAGCAGATGGTTGTCGAGCTACATGGTGAGACATGTCCAACGATCTTCTTTGCAAGACTGTACAGCACCTGTGCAGTAATATTTGGATTTGACGCAATGGCGAAAAATCCAATTCCAGGCCTAAGACTCCCATAACGCGGCGTGTTTTGAAAGGAAAAGAAAGAAATTCTCCTAGATAGCACACTTAATTCTCTATCAATAAACTCAGATCACAGCGCAATCCCTCATTTGTTCCTCCACTCTTCAAAGTGTCTCCTTGTAACTCCTCGCACAAAGTATCAAACGTTCCCGGCTTCTAATACTCGTCGCAAGAAAGGGTCAACATTGTCATTATATCTCGACCAGCAAGCTCTGATTTTCCATAACAGCCCGGCTTCCCATCACTTTTCCATCTTTGTTACCCGATGCATTTATTCACTCAGTATACAGAAGAGATGCACCACAGTCTACGCACCTTGTAATCGCCTTATCACCGCTCTCCCACTGGCATGTGCAATTACTCTACATCTACGACGCTGATTTTCGTTATCGTCCCTGCCCCCGGTGCATCATTGAGTACCGTCGCATAAATTCATCACTTGTGTCATCATCTACGTTGTCAGACGTTGTAATTCGTATCGAAAAGGCAATTGGAACAACGTGCAGGACGAAGAGCACTGCATACTCTTAGCATGCTATCACTACCAGATCAGAACTTTGAGTCAAGAAGTCACTAGTTACTTTGCTTAACAAGTCAGCCACATCCCCGAGTCCGAAATGCGCCCTGATCGGAACGGAATGCAAGAAGAGCACGAGGCATTATCTATGCCACCCCGATGTTGAATCAAAAGCCGTAGCGAAGAACCCATTTTTGGTATATCAAAATGCCACACTTGTGACAGTACTTATCCAGAAATTATAGACAAATAACAAGCATAAGTTTAAAACTAAGATAGTTTGTACAATGAACATCGCCACACGTGTGTCCCCCGCTCAAAGATATTCGCAGCACCACCTGCTCCGTTGAATTTGAGTTTATATCGCCACAAGATGCAATGCATATAGCCACGCCTCAACCTCAAACTTCTCACCAATGAGATCAAGAAATACAAATCCCAATCGCCACTTGACCAAATATGCCACCATACAAGAAAACTGAAATTAAAAGCTAGGAATTGGCTCACATCGGAGCTATCAGGAAATAGAACCGCTCAAAAAGACGCGGCTGTCTAGGTGGTTGCGTGTGTTTCTCAATGGTGAGCTTGTGAGAGACATGATTTGCACTTGCAGGAGAAGGTGGACGGGCACTAAAGAAACCATTCATGATTGAACTCAAGGATAGTCGTGCACGTCATGAACTAAAAACAACATACTAGCTCTCAAAACCGAAGAAAGAAGGCGAAAAGTGGAAGGGGTAGGAGCTGGCGCACCCTTCATCAGCAATATAGAGTATAACTAAATTAACAATCCCTCAGTTCACGTATATCACATAAACAAAGTCAAGCATACACCAGTGGTACCAAAACATTGATATTCTGCTTAGTATTCCCACTTCATCACACGAAGCAGAAGCGTCAAGCGCCACGCCAGTCAGCTAATACACATGGACCGAGCCATCCTGCAGAACAGCACGTCCATTCCACATCCACTCCTAGCTAGTGTCCTCCATCAAAAACAAGCCCGCAGAAGCAAGAGCGCCGGCTGGGGTGGGCTAGCCACGATGATGCAATCAATGATACAAACGGAAAAAGCTGCTGCGTTGAAAGAGAAAGAGCAAATGCAAACTCAGAAGCCCGGCGGCGGGCCAGGTGCAAAGCGCGGCATGCCGCCGCCGCCTACGATCGGGCTGCCGATCTCGCCGATGGGGCGGTGGCCTGACGGCGTGTTATTTTCGTGGCGGATGGAGAACTGGCCGTTGCCGTCGTTGCGGACTTCGAAAGAGCCGCCGCCGTTCATGGAGTTGCCTTCGGTTTCGCACATCTCGAGCAGCTCTTGCTCAGACGGGGGTTGTTCCTCAGGGTGGTTGATGGCTCCGATTTGCTCTTTGATGAGATTCAGGTCGTAGAAGCCGTCTGTATTGGACCCTTCTAAGATTTGGCAAGCTCGGCAGATCATTAATCGAACAGCTACTGGGCGAGATTGCGGTGGACGATTGGCTGACAAGCCTCCGACTGCACCAAAAGTGGTATTGGCAGATGGACCCCAGCCACCGTAATTGGAACCAGGTAGAGACGATGGCCCGAATGGGTTATGCGGAGGAGCCCACGTATTACTATTAAACGACCCGATAGGGCTTGGAAATCCAGTGTCCATTCCAAAAGGTGGAACGTAACCTCCTTGTCTTGTATTGAGGTTTGGAAGACCGTTCGAGCGTCTGTTGTGGGCTCCAGAATCAAGTGGTTCGTCGGATTCATCTAATAGTGCACTGCTTCCCAGGCGATGACTCAAGTTATCAACATCATCGCCATGATGATGGCCATGTACAACACTAGATGGACGCCCGATTGGACCTGGTCTCGCAATTGCTTGAGGAACAGACGTAGGGGCATCGAAAGACTTCTCGAAAGATCCTGATTGTTGCCGTGAATGAGGTTGAGATGGAGCACCGTCTTTTTGACCTCCAATAGGTTGAGGCATACCCCCGTGACCATTATGCATTTGCGGTGGAAATCCTGGTGGGCCGTGATTCATAGGGAAACCTCTACCTTGGGGCATCTGGGGAATACCAAATGTAGGATGCATGGGCATACCATTCGGACCAGGTTGGGGTCTGAATGGTCCACCCATTGGCTGGTGTCCAAACATAGGATCGTGCTGCATACGTCCACCAAAGCCTGGGCCCATCATGGGCATTCCTGGTGGTTGGAAAAGGGGTTGCATACCCGCGAACGGGCTTGGCAGGATGCCCGGAGGATTCTTTAACGCAGCATGCATCGGAGAGGTGGCTTGGGGATGATGGAGATGAGGCTGATGTCCTTGATTCTTTCCTGGTGGTCCAATTGGGCCAGGACTGCTTTGTAGAGGAGTTGACGAATGAGGCGAGGTATTCTGGCTCAGGCCACTACTTTGAGGCGTCAGGGGAACGGATCCATTCGAATCTTGCTGAGATGTAGTTCGAAGCTTGATAGGAGTCGGTGCTTTTGGAACGGCAGGAGTGGCGACAGGAATGTGAGGGGAAGCGACAGATACGGGATGTGGTTGCAAATTCGCTGGAATCGGGGGCTGATGATGCGGCCGCTTTGCGGCTAGGGTTGCAACAATTGCAGCTTGTGCAGCAGCCTGTTGAGCAGCCAATTCCTCGCGCTTCTGCTTCTCCCGAGATTCCTTCTCAGCTTTCGCCCGTGCTTCCTTTTCACGCTTATCTCTCTCCTGCTTCTCCTTTCGTTCCCGAGCCTCTCGTTCTTTGGCCTCTTTAGCCTCCCGCTCCTTTTGTCGCAACTCCTCCTTCTCTTTTCTCTCCTTTTCCTTAGCCTCTTTCTGCTTGCGTTCCAAGTCGGCTTGCCGATCTCGTTGCTCTTGCAGGCGCCGTTGCTTTTCGGTCTCCTTTCTTAATCGCTCTTCCTCCTCGGCTTTCTTCTGAGCCTCTTTTTTCCTGCGTTTCGCCTCGGCCTTCAGACGTTGCTCTTCAGCTTTCTTGTCCTCAGCTGCTCGAAGGGCGGCTTCCTCGGCCGCTCTTTTGGCTTCTAGCTTTGCCTTTTCCTCCGCAACAGCCTTCTTCTTCTCAGCCAACTTTTCCTTTTTCTTCTGAGCGTCCTTGGCCTTCTTGGCTTTCTTTTGAGAGTCTGCCAAGTTTTCTTCCTCCAACTCCTCCAAAAGCTTTTGCTGACGCTCTTTGGCGACTTTCTCTTTATAGGCAGTCAGAACTCTTTGCTCGAACATCCGAGCAGCGAATATCTGGAACATTCGACGTCCTTCCTCCATTCGCTGTTCCTCTGTCATGGTGTCCTGCATGAAATTAGAGCATGCCTCACAATCACATTGCCCGCCACCTACCATTTCCTCTTCATCGTCGTCGTATTCGTCTTCGTCTTGGCTATCGTACTCTTCGTCATCCTCGTCGTCGTACGGCTCTTCGTCTTGCGGAGGAGGATGATTATGAGTATGAGTGTGAGGAGGATGCATTGCACCATTTGGAGGATGTGTGTGCCCGTAATTCTGATTTGAGTATGCTCGAGCGTCTTCTTCTCGTGCCATTCGACGTTCGGCAAGCTGCTCCATCATCTCGATGAATTTTTTCCCATCGTTTTTGAGCAGGTCGTCCGCCACAGTCAAAATTCCACCCTGGACCGTCAGACTATTACCAAAACTGAAAAAATCAGGAGCGTTGTTTGTCCGAGGAATCTCTTCGGGTTCATCTTCGTCGCTATAATCGTCCTCGTCGTCTTCACTGTACTCCTCGTCACCTTCATCATCTTCGTCCTCTCCATCGCCCAACTGTTCGATCTTTGCTCTCGATGGTTGTTGGCCATTGAAAACGGGCGGTAAGCGATTAGGGGGCGCCAAACCACCCAGAGCTCCAAATCGGCGGGACATCGCATGCGCCGGTACCCCGTCTCCTTGGTGATTTGCATACTGCTCCAGCTCCTCGTAGTAGGCATCGTAGAGAACTTCAAGCTCCTCTTCAATGGCGGTGCGTTTACGTCCACATACCGTACAACTACATGAATGCTTCTGCTGTTCCTTCATCTTCTTTAACACTGCATCTTTTTCAACTTTAACAAGCGACTTGCGCTCGTCATTGCCCAATGATAACCAAAAATCCTTTATTCGTTGGCGCTCTTCCTGCGAGGAAGTATTCCAGATCTTCTCTTTGGAGATACCGGGACCGCGGGGCATGTCGCCGGAGGAGAGTGGGAGTGGAAGAGATACATCGTTATGCGAAACGCCGTTCAGTCCACGATGTGACATTTGGGCTTTCGCCTTCTTTTTCTTCCTTGATCTCTTTCCGGAAGGGTCAGGTATCGCGTGCCCATTTGCAGAGCCCTCGTGTCCATATGAGCCAGAATACCCATCTCCGTCCTCGTCGCTGTAGTCAGGTTCGCCTTCCGCCGGATCAAATTGCCCATTCTCTCCGTAATTTTCGTCCGAAGCGTGCTCGTGGAAATGTGACTTTCCTGAACCCATTGCGCCGTTTGGGAGAGATCTCAAGGGTTGTTCCGCGGCGAGCTTCGCAGCCTGCTTTTCTCGTCGCTTTTGCTTCTTCCGGTTGACAGCAGGAGCGGCATTATTCGTACTTGGTGTCGGAGCGGGTGTTTGTCCGTTGGGTTTTGTGGTGGTTTGGGCCATGGCTGGGGATGTCTCAGAGGAGTCGCTACTAGGGTTGAAGGCTTTCGGAACAGTTATGAACTTGGAACCATCCTTGTTCGTGTACTTAGACGTGGCTTTGGCGGTAGGAGATGCTGGGGATTGAAGAGTCTGCTGTCGTTGGTTTGCGGGCATTCCGATCAGAGGCCGTTTGTATGTGAGGGCATGGAGGAGGGATGGCAAGGGCTCCCTGCGAAAAGATCAGATCTGGCCAGAGGAAGGGAGTTCTCAACCCAGGGGGTGGAATCTCGGAGGGGAGAGGCTCTGGGGCACTCACAGAGGCGTGAATAGCAAGTCAGCGTATTGCCCCACCAAGGTGTCTGCTTCTGCTGGGCTTAAGACTGAGCTGTCCGAGGATGTTGGAATAGCGTTGCGCAAGGGGAAAATTCGAGGGGATCGAGATGAAAGAATCTAGGTGTGCGAATTCCTGGAGGCGAAGTGTCGGCGGCGTATGGGCAAACGGTGGAGAGGAGGTGGTTTTGCGATGTTGAATTGAGGTTCCGTCGATAGGGTGCGGTTCAACCTGAGGCGTCAAGTCAAGGTGGTCAAGTTTTAGTTCTCGTAGCGTCCACTTACACGTCGGAGGTCACTTCTTCTTGGGGAAAATGGTCGTGTAGATTTGGTTATTTACTAATTACATTACGGCCCGTCTGTAAATAGATAAATGAATAAATACTTGTATTTTATATTTAATCCTTTTCGCCTTGTTTATTTTACCCATTTTTTATACTCTACCTACCTACGTATTCCCTTCTAGCCTTGTAGCTGGTGCGGCTCTCCTTCCCTTGCAATTGCGCGTCAAGTCGAAAGTCTAGATCGATACTTCGTACGTGGTGCAGTGCAGTGCAGTGCAGTGCAGTGCAGTGTGCCAGTGATCAGTCCTGATCAGTCCTGATTCACCTCCCCCGAGCCACATCTGCCCACCAGAGCCCCCCCGTTTTAGCAGATCCTGTCATCATCTAGCCCGTTTCGAGCAGCTTCAGCGACCCGTGCACGACGACTCAGCCCAGTTGCTTCCCCATTCGGAAACGGGAACTTCTCCCCTACGATATTCTACGCACCGCAATAAAAAGGCTTCCTCCTCCTCCTTCTCCTCTCATCCTCTACCGCCCCTATTCCTTGAGAAGCCAGCCTCCCCTCCCCTCTACTGCACTGTTTGGCTCTTCTACGACGCACGCTCCTCAACAAACCGTCCTGCAATCAATCCCGTTCGTATCGACAAACCTCCCATCGAATATTTCAAAAGGTTACAGAGACTGTCCGCGTTTCCTCGGGCCCCGACTGGTACACAATCCCCTCGATAGTCGTCTGCGAAGCATTTCTCTCAACAATCCGGCCATCGCCCGTCATGGCCCAACAACAGGCCCAGAATGTCATGCGAAGGTATGTCTACAATGTTTGATACGGTTTCAGGGCCCAGGGATGCCAATTCGCGGAGGTACAATGCGTTAGGCACGATAGAGTCGAATTGGCTGCTAGGACTGGGAAACATCAGAAGTGCTGCTTGCTCTGCGGCCAGTCTGGTTTTATCTGACAATCCGTGTCGGGGCTGGGATCCCAACCAAACAAAGACACATGAACGTTTGGATTGTGCAATTGCTAATTCTTTCATCTGTAGAAAACTGGTCATAATTGGAGATGGTGCTTGCGGTAAAACATCGCTGCTCAGTGTTTTCACATTAGGTTATTTCCCGACAGTAAGTCAATCCTTTGTCCCAATTTCGGAGTATACTGCTGACAGCCCTTTTCACAGCACTATGTAAGTCACCGACCTCGCTTCAGAAAACGTTATGCCTCGATCACCTGCTCACCCGCTATCCTTTAGGTACCGACAGTCTTCGAAAACTATGTTACGGATTGTAGGGTGGATGGAAAGAGCGTGCAGTTGGCACTGTGGGATACAGCGGGACAGGAGGATTACGAACGATTACGACCGCTGGCATATTCCAAAGCACATGTCATTCTGATAGGATTTTCGATCGATACACCGGATTCCCTGGATAACGTAAAACACAAAGTACGCTCGGGCCGTAGCCGTGGAAACTTTCACATGCTAACTGTGGATAGTGGGTCGAGGAAGCAAACGAACGTTGTCCGGGAGTTCCAATCATACTCGTCGGACTGAAGAAGGATCTGCGGGAGGACCCAGTCGCCATTGAGGAGGTGCGGAAGAGGTCACAACGCTTTGTTGGGACGCGGGAAGCAACGGATATCGCCAACGACATCGGAGCACGAAAATACCTCGAGTGCTCGTCCCTTACCGGTGAAGGAGTCGACGATGTTTTCGAGGCAGCAACAAGGGCAGCTCTCCTCACATTCGAGAAGGGCGAGGGCGGAGGATGTTGTGTGGTACTATAGGGAACGGAGTTGGAGCTTGCAGATGAATTATTAGAGGCACAGGCACAGCCTATCAATTTGATAGGAGTGCTTTTCGGGACTGGCAACAATTCGACACATACCTTTTCTAATGCACGAACAAACCGGAACACGCCTTCTCTTCATACCACCCGCCAATGGATGCTTTTCAGGGGCAATTGTAGCAAGCAGTGTTCGTTACGCTGGCTGATGGAGATATTTTGCAAACGGCACGCCACTGCACATCAAAAGTTTTCGAAAGCGATTTGCTTGTGCAATATTTACTCGTTTTGAGTTTGGGGTCTAGATAGGACTTTTAATGACTGATCATGACTTGACTTTGGTCTCTACACTCCTTTGATGTTTTTATTTTACTTGCACAGCTTTACATACCCAATCTGGCGGAATGGAAGCGACTGGAATGAGGAGTGCTGCATGGCTTGCGACTAATAGCGTTGGGTTGGTCTAATGGTGGACTCTTGTACATAAAATACATATGAGCAAGCATGGCCTGCTTCTACTCCTGGATATACATCCGACTCCTCTTTCTCTCCTGTTCGGTGACCCTATTCCTACACATCATCCGACCTCTATCGTCCCATGCTTATTCTGCTCTTCTCATAAACCCCCCTAA
>QGMK01000101.1:0-44162 GCA_007825345.1 Lachnellula suecica | reverse complement strand
AATCTTCTCCACAAGAAACTGCTCATAAAGCCCCACACTCCCCTGCCCATTAACAGTACTCAGCAAGCTCCCCTTCACCCCCGCTCCATCCATCCTCAGATACGTGCCGGGAAACTGCACCGAGGCAATGGCCCTCGAGCCATCCGTCTGAGTCTCGAAGCAGAAATGCTCGTACGGGCCTGGCGTGTATTGAGCGTTGACGACGCCGGCGCCAGAGCCGGTGGAGCCGTGTATGGCGCTGCCGTCGAGGCGGAGGAAGACGTTGGGGAAGTGGATTGCTGTTTGTTGAAGGGTTGGAGCTAGTATTACTTCTTTTGTGGGTGTAGAAGTAAACTGGGTTTGGATGGGAGCATGGAATCTCCCAGATTTGGTAGGCAGATTCAGAAGAAGCAGTCCTGTTGCAAGAAGTGGATACTCACAGCCGATGTTAAACACGTCCGTGGTGCCGGCGACGAGGGTCAGTTGCAGGGTCTCGTGCGGACCGATGCCAGACTGGCAATTGATGGTTCCAGCGCCGGAGTCGGTAGATTTGGCGACGTTTGTGCCGTCAATGCAGAGGTAGCAGGAGGGAATGTGGCGGAGGCGAGTGAGACGGATGGTGATGAGATTGTGGGCGAGTTCCGATTCGGCGTCGGGAGAAGTGAGGTATACGTCGTGGAAGTGTATGGTGATATAATATGGCTTTGAGACACTTGAAGAGGTTGTTGTATTGGATTGATTAATCTTGGCGGAAATAGGGGCATATTTCTAACTACAGATAAGACCTAAGAAAGTGAGCGAGAAGCTCGTCTAAGAATGTTAGATATGGGAAAGGGCTTGGCTGAACTTGCAACATATGCGCGATTCAGCTAAGCTTGTCTGATAACGCCAGGCTTGGCTTGAATGATGAGGCTCCGCTCAACTCTTGCAGCTTGTGGATGGGAATGTTCGGCTAAGCTCTGCCGTTGCAACTTTGAAGGCGTCAGCTTGTGGCGGTTGTCAACTCCCGCGGGCTGGAGCGAACCAGTCCCATTTCTCAAATTCAAGACACTCTACATCCTTAAAAGTGTGGCAGAATCTAGCTTCTCACTGCCGTCAGCCCTATGATTCTCCAAACTTCAGCTGGCTGCTTTGGAAGGGGAGTGGCTATCTATTTCGACAAGTAAAGATGGAAAAATTGTCAGCTAACGACAAGAAGCCTTCTTTTCGATCATCGCTTATTGAGAAACTCCAATCGGATTTTTACCCTTTTCCCAGCGCCATATCGCATATTCATCTTCTTACCACTTTGAATCGTCACTTCCTAAATCTTCCCCGCCATCAGCCTACTCCTCGGCACCCCCAGCAAGAGCAATACAGCTAAATCTCAAATCCCCACCTCCACTCTGCTTCTCCATCTCAATCACCCTCCCCAACCCCAACTCCAGCCCCCGCTCACTCAGCACATCCTCATCTTCCTTTAACAAACCCCTCTCCAGCGGCCCCTTCCGGCTGCCCTCTAGCTCCCACAGACGCCCATCGTCTCCTTTGACGAAGGCTACGAAATGCTGCTGAGGAAAAGTCAGCATGAGAGCTGCCAAAAGAGGGAAGAAAGAAACGTACACCAAGCCTGTCCCCATCCTCCGCACTCGGCGCAGCCGTATCGCCCATCTCGGCCACACTCTGATGCGCCTCCTCAAACGCTCTACTTTCATACAACATCTGCGCGCGCTCCTCCATCCCTAGCCCCTTTGCCTTCTCCCGTAATTCCGCAAACGTGCTGTCGGGCTGCACAAACTTCCGCGCTGAGCCGTTGATGGCGCAGTGTAACAGCCCAATGGAACCGCAGGCATGACCGATGGTTTGCTTGAACCACACAATCCCGCCTGCATTCACTCCACTACCGTCTCCATATCCTCCATCTGCAGCCTGGGGCCCGTCTTCAGCGACCCGCGACGCGTGCCAGGCAGGTGTCAGCGGAAGGATGACGAGCAGGGCGTGGATGGGGCGCGGAATGTGCGAGGTGTCGGTTAGGGAGTAGACGTCGTGGAATTTCAGGGCTGGATCTAGGCCTAGCTTGGCGGCGAGGGTATTCATTACCTCTGGGTTGTTTTCTGGGGTGTGTGTTAGTTAGATGGGTGAGGAAAAGGGGAGGAGTGCCCTGAGAAGCAGGGCACGATGGGGATTAGGTACCCAGGACCGTGAAGGTCTTTTTGCCGTCGATGATGCGGACTGGGATGGTCATTTTGGTGGTGGGATGCGATGTTATTTGCGGAGTTGTTGGAATAGTGGAAGGTGGAATGAAGTTGAAGTTGAGGTTCACAGCCTTGTCGGGCGAGGCTGGGTGCGGGGCAAGGTAGGCAGCAGAGGGGTACGACGACGATTTAGTCAGCGGATTATGTTTCAGAAGCTGTATGTTCAGTTGATTTTATTAAAGTATCATGATTCGTTTCAAATGTCCTCCATGCTTACTGTGTCCATCCCACATATTTGTGTCCTTTGAACTATGATTCCAGCAACTCCATATAAATCCCCAAAACGCCATCCTGATTTGTTTCTCGCTCATAACCATGATATATATCAGATATCTTCATTCGTCAATCAAATCCCACTCACTCTCGCTTCCATCCGCTCCCTCCCAGTCACTCACATCCGTCAACCCACACTTCTCTTTCTCCTCCTTCTCCTGCTCTTCAATTTTCAACTCTCGAGTGTCCCAATCAGGAAGACAGCTCCATTCCTGCTCGGACAGACATAACAACGTATCTGTAGTACTCGCCCAGTCCATCTCTCCTATATCGAGCATCGTAGCACATACTTCTGAAATATGACTTCGAACCTGATTCAAGAATTCCCCTAGTTTGAACCCGCCCTGCTTGGCGTCTGCAATCGGCAGCTTGGTTTGGACAGCAGGGTGGTAATCCGCCATTCGAGGCAGCGGCGACCTGAGGCCACATTCAAACAAGGCGCGGTTGAACTCGTCAATATGTTCTTGCACAAAAGTAACGCTGACCCTTCTAGCATCATGCTTCTCCGAAATCCAGGCTTCTCTCCCCTGATAAGGAGAGTTGTTTCCAAAAGCCGACAAGTTGTTCGCACTATGTGCGCTCAGCTTGATTTGCGACACGATCTGCCAGAAGAAACGGGTCATGGTGCGTTCTTGGGGTGTGAAAGTGTCGTATGTTGCTTCAAAGTCGTAGGTGTAGGGACCGGTGTAGTGTTGGAGCTGGCGATGGTAGTTGGCAGAGGTTATTGGGGGTCGGACAGGGATGCGTAGAGGCAGCGGATGAGGGCGCCGCGGACAAAAGCAATGAGGATTTGCTCTAGATTTTGAATGATTTCCTCGAGGTCCAAAATCCACCTTTTGTTCTTTAAGCTTGGAAGGTGGGCTTTCAGTTCCCAGATTTTGTCTGACTCGGGGAGATATTGCAACCAGTCCATCTTCGGACTCGACAAATAATCCCATGTTTTCTTGACGCGCGTGTAGAATTGGTCTCCTGCACATTTCACAATTTTCTTATGTTCGTCATCCAAGCTTTCGCGGGCGCGAAGGAATCGAGTTTCTTCTAAGCCGATGGTTCCTTGGGTGATCTCAGGGCAGCCGTCATGAGTCGCAATTCGAAATGCTTCTTCAGACACAAGAATGGCGAAGGCAGCGCGGGAAATGATGGAGTTTTGCAGTCCTGATCCCATGTTCAAGCTGACTTCCGGCAAGACCTCGATGAAGATTTCGTTTCGGGGTGTCATCATCCATCCGAAGATTCGATCAGTCTGTTTCCATTAGAATTGGGTTCCTGACAAGATACGAGGAGCTGGGAAAACTCACAACATAATGTGTACACTCAAAATACTTTGCAACAACATATAAGGTCCAGACCTTGGGAGCCGAATCCAACCATTTGGGCTCCTTGCCTTCGATAATTTGCAGCAAATGCTCAATCGCAACCCGGTACCTAATCGGGCAATACTCCAAAACATCTTCAACAGTTTTAGGACTATCTGATTTATCCCAGCCTACGCTTTTCCGAACTCCCTGCTCTTCGGCGCTGATTCTCAAAGCTTCGAGCATGTCGGCATGGAACGTGGTGTCGAAGCCTTTGAGCTGCCTGGCGACCAGATCC
The DNA here is from genome assembly GCA_007825345.1 of Lachnellula suecica. Taxonomy (NCBI): domain Eukaryota; kingdom Fungi; phylum Ascomycota; class Leotiomycetes; order Helotiales; family Lachnaceae; genus Lachnellula; species Lachnellula suecica. The sequence goes on along the minus strand of QGMK01000101.1, from coordinate 40,083 downwards.
GCCGGGAGTTGACTGGGCGTGGTTGGATGTGGATGCTGTATGGTGCATATTGCGGCTGCTGTTGCCGGTTCTTCGACAGCGTTGAGAGTGCTGGTAGACGATCCCATTGAGTGGTGTGTATTTCCATACTTTGCCACTACATCTAGACCACCAACGAGCTCGTATGAAACACCACACCGGGTTTGACTGCTGAACCAAGACCGAATACCCCTCGAGCACTTCAACTCTGACATAAGCCTCTCCGTCATGCCCTCAGAGCCCCCATTCTCTTCCAAATTCGTAGGAGCTATCAAGCTCAGATCCAGAATGAAATCAACACCTTTGGGGAGACCATCAGGATAGTGGTATTCACGCGCTGCTCGTTGCACCTCGCAGTCAAAGATTTTTTCGAATTTCTTGGAGCCAGTCCCAATCAGTCTTTTTGAATGGACTCGGACCTCCTTGTTGAGCGCGAAGCCTGTTGGATCCAGGGGTCTGTAGTCGTCGGAATGTAGAACTACGAGCGTATCTCCTGTGTCCAAAGAGCTTTTGCCATAATCCACCGCACGCTCATCCCGCTTGGACAAAGACATGGTGTTGATGCAGAGTAAATGAGGCTAATGAACCGAATTTTGAGGTTGCAGTCGGAAGAGTCTAGCCTGATGCGCGTTTGTGTCTGATGTAGAAACTGAGACAGTCGAATCTCCAGATTTGAGCAAAGTTGAAGTTGAAGCTGAAGGGAAGAAAACACAGCTGAAAAGCTCAGCCTGGGGGAGGGGTGAAAGCCACAATGATCATGCAGGGTGCGTGAGGCTCCCGGTGAGTGGTTACATTGTTTTAGGCAGCGGTTGCCTGGACTCAGAGCACGTGATTTGATATCGAAGTTGGAAACGTGTTTGAAATATAGGAGCTGGTGAATGCTGAGATCTGATGTCGTAACAGGTCAAAGATTGGTATATGTGGTCTAAAGAGAGGAAAGTGTCCTCTGATCACGTGTAGTCTTGCTCGACCCCTTTCTGACTTGTCCGGAGTCTCGTCGGCTTTCTGGGGGGTACTATGCAGATCAGTTGGAGCTCTATAAGGGTGGTCATTTTGGACCATGCGCTGATTAAGACGTAAATCGCGGCAGATGAGGCAATGGAAAGCTTTCCTGGCAACCAAAATTTATGTCCAATGACGAGGGGGAATGTTGCAAACCCGAGAGCGAGAAAGGAGTTAAAGCACAGGAAGATTGGAAGAAAAATGGATGTCATATCAATGTATAAGTCCGCCAGGAAGCAGTGAGTTTTGAGGATTGATGAAAATGTGAGGATTGATGAAAATGGAAAAACGAGAATGCAACACGATTCGGCAAGATAGTTAAAGGGGCAAGCTCGATTACAGGGCACGTGACGCTCATATTTCCGACTTCGTTACCCTTCTCTTCCTTCGTTTATGATGTGATAGACACAATTCATAAACATGGAGTTTACTGTCAATTCATTTGATGTTATAACTGCCAGGTAACACCTTTGGATACCCTCCGCTGGCCAACACATTTGACTGTTCAACGTTACCGACACCATACTCATTCCTCCACCCATTGATTCTGTGTAGCCCACTTCGTACTATACCCTACAGCCTTCCCACAATATGGGATCTTGGGGAATGCAACCTGCACACCATCCGAACGAAGTTTCATACATCCCAATTTTCTCGTTCCATTCTCGCTATCAAGTCCTCCGAAGTGTACAACTCAGGATTCTGATCTAACAAATTCTTCCAGAAAGTTTCATCCAAGTCAGCAGGTAGCACTGGCACTACTGACTGCTGTTGGCGATTTGGATCCATAGGACTGCCAACTGTTCCAATCTCCCCAGAGGATGACTGTGAATTATCTAAAGAGACAATGGCTAGATACCAGACTCTGATTCACATTATCTTCTTACGGTGTGCAGATAATACCGATTCTCCATTATGTTCAAACATCCTCTTCAGTTGCAATGATTGTGCAACCTTGTCTCCGTCTTGAAACGTTGCCCCTAAGTTATGGCATGCAGCGGCGAAGTCGAAACTTTTGCGAGCCAGATCAAGGTCCCAATTTGAGTTGTCAAGAAGAAGGATTTTGCTTGAGGTCACGACGGCGAAGGACATATAGGTAGTAGCCACCAAAGAAAATGAGACTAGATTATTGAGAGGTATCGTAGCGAAAGCGGCGAAAAATGACTGTGCTGCCTGAAGACAATTCCATAGGGCTTCGGTGCGGTGGGTAGAGTCAGTAGAAGGCTTCGCGGCTATGGCGGGCTCATAGAGTATTATAAGTACGCTATAGTAGTGGGCCCAGAAAATGGCTGTTCAAAGGTAGTCAGCATATGATGCTATAAACATCCAATGCATTATTTTTCAGGCGGGTAAAACATCATAAGAGTTCTTTCGTACCATTACCCGTGACTTTTTGCGGTTGACTTTTCACTAGCGTATCAAGTTCCTTCCTTGTGGCTGCTATAGTCATATACCCAGACGGCTCCGTGACGAGAGACGCGTAGCCTTCATGATCTAAATCCGAGAAAGGGTCCGTGGCGAGGGTGAGAATACGTTGAATGTTGAGAAGGACGACTAGGAACTTGTCCGAGTCATATTCTTGGGCAGCGACCAGTGCTTCAGAGCATTTGGCAAGATAAGGCGTATATGCAGTTCTTTGCAGTCTTCTGAACAAAGTTGACAATCTGTTTCTCCATTCTTTATTAGTCTTTAAGATCAAACTGGAATCGGCCGTATAATGAGGATAGAGAGTTGTCCTTACGTACAAGGAGTTCAAATAGAACCATCCCAACATCGCCCGTTGAGCATCCAGCGTATGAGGACCAGTTCTACGACCTTTGCCATTTCGAATAGCGTCTGGCACCAAAGATTTGTGGCCCATTCTAGACGAAGTAGGTGATTGAGTGAGTCCTAGGTCGATCACGATAGCTCCAGCGAGCTGCAATAAATCCGTCGCTTGTGATTCGATATAAAATTGGAAGCCACCCCTTAGAACATGTTAGTGTTACTGTCTTCTTCTTTTGTTATTGTGTCAGGATTGGTAATCTTGAGATCGTAGAAGTTGCTTACCATGCAACAAATATCAGAATCGCCTGCAGAAGTTCAAGACTTCTCTCCTGTTTGACTACAACACAATGCGCGATGTGACTTCGGAACCATAAGCTGACGGCTTTTTGAACAACGGGATTATGGGGCTTCGTTGCTTGGAGAATCGTGCGCAAGAGAAAAGGCGTTGTCTCATAGAGCTCAAATGCTGTCAGTGTCATGGGAATAGGGACAAAGGGAAAGTGATTGATGTAGACAGAACGATAAAGCTCAAGTGCGACGTCAGCCTCCTCGAAACTCATCCTGAAATCAGGAACGATCTCAACGTAATGTGACAGTTTGTGGGATGTAGACTGCGCGCCTCTATTCTCTAGTAACACTGTGGGCGGAGATACATTTGCTAATGCTTGTTGAGATTTTTGCACGATTTCTCCAGAAGTTTCATGGTCTGAGTACGATTGTAGCCTATTCTGAGACGAAATTACTGGGGAATATGCTTCGGTACTATGGAGCGTTTGTCGTTTAGCCGACTCTGAGGCACTCAGCAGCGACATAATGCCATCGATCTTTTCCTCGAGCTGGCCCACACGCCTGGAAAGAAAGGGTCAGTTCCCCTTAGGCATTCTACCTGAACTTTGGGAACTCACTTAGATGGGCCCCTTCGCCGTCTGTTCGGATTTAACTCAACCAGCATGCAATCTGTTTCATTTTTGGCACATCTAAAAAAAGAATGAGCAGGTGAGCGGCCAAAAGATCTACCCCTCAAAATATTTTAGGATGACCCAAGACGTTACGAACCTCTGGCAAGTACCTAGCCCCTGCTGAGTGGGCCACACACATCTCATTTTGGACCTGGCGCAGCGCTGACATGCACGTGGCCGGGATTTCTGCGAAGGCATTCCGGACATGGCGAGCAATTCGTCACCCGACGCCGCTGTCGGCGTTGCGGGAGGAATACTGTGAGGCGGACGGTCAATAGGAACGTAGGAGATTGATTTGGAAATATCGGGGCGACCTGGTGAAGTATGGCAAGAAGTAACAAATTCGTTGTTGATGGCCGAAGACCGGGGTCGGGCATCAAAATGCCTCCCGAACCAACACCCCAATTAGCCAAGTTAGCCAATCATCGAACAAGGTTTAGATCTCTTATGTGATCGTTCCTACATAGCTCTGACTTATAAATGATCTTTTTTCACCTTCCATCTTCTAGATGCGCGACTGTTATGTATGCTTGAGCTTTTTCTTCACCACCCCTCGATGCTTCCTCGATACAGAATAAACCAGCATATGCCCCTTTCTAGCCTTTATGTTTGACGAATTCCAACAGCAACCGGGCCTTCAGCCAGAATTCATATCAATTGCTGACCTAGTTCACCTTGATTTTCGTCACAATTAGATGAAAAAAGTGTCTACTAACATGGCGGAAATTAGCAAAACCGACCCCACGTTTATGGCCGAAGTGAAAGAATTTCCTACTTTTGCAACTGCAGAATTGACGACGGCAAAAGAGGACAGGATGTACTATTCTACCCGCATCATGAAGTTCACCATAGGGGTTGGTCTATGCCTCAGCGTATTCTGTAGCAACCTGGTAAAGATACCTTCTTCAACCTTGAACTTACTGAGAAAGACATATACTGAAACAAAATTTCCCCCCAGGATCGTTCAATTCTTGGTATTGCCACACCCAAGATTACAACCGAGTTCAACTCCTCGGAAGACATAGCTTGGTACGGGTCCGCCTATTTGTTGACGTCGTGCTGTTCCCAACTGCTATTTGGGAAACTATATGCCAGGTACAACATCAAGTGGATTTTCTTGGCCTCTCTGGGAATATTTGAAGTCGGATCCATTTTCTGTGCTGCCGCGCCCAGTTCCAATTGTCTGATTGCTGGTAGAGCCGTTGCTGGGCTAGGTGCTACGGGGATCTCGACAGGAGCTCTTTTGGTAAGTAATGTTCAGCACAAATTCGGGGTGTGATATGTTCAATTAATCGTGGTGATCAGATCATCTCATGCATTATGCCGCTTTCAGAGAGACCAAATTATATTGCTGCCATAGGGGCTTGTATGGGCATCTCATTAGTCATCGGTCCTTTCCTGGGAGGCGTTTTCACCGACAAGCTGACGTGGAGTGAGTAGTTCCAAGCTCGAGAAGCGTAGGAACAATAATTGATTTCTGACATACTCGTTTTAGGATGGTGCTTCTGGGTCAATCTTCCCTTTGGAGGGTTGACACTGATCATTATTTTTCTCTTGGTTAAACTTCCTGCAAACACCAGAGAGCAAGATACTACCTGGCGGGACTTTGTGGACAATATAGATCTTCCGGGCACCGTCATTCTTCTACCGTCTGTCGTCTGTCTACTTCTAGCACTCCAGTGGGGTGGCTCTACATACACGTGGGGCAGTTGGCAATGCATCATGCTCCTCTGTATTTTCGGTGTCGGAAGTCTGGTATGGTGTTTTATACAAGTTCGACAGGGTGGTGCGGCCACTGTCCCGCTGGGAGTATTGAAAAGAAGGTCGATGCTTGGTTCCATCTGGTTTGCTTTCTGCCTTTTTGGAATGATGTTTGTCCAGTCTTATTACATCCCAATATACTTCCAAGCCGTGAAAAACGACTCCGCTTACCGGGCAGGCATCAATTTGCTCGGCAACACAGCTGCTATGACGGTATTCTTTATCATAAGCGGTATGTTGGTGAGTTTTAAGAAGCAATTTATCTTATTGGCTACCAGATTACTGATGGCTTTCTTAGACGAGTAAAATCGGGTACTACGTGCCAAGCATGATCGCGGGCTCAATTGTCTCGGCGGTCGCCAGCGGTCTCATGATCGGATACTATGTAACCACCGGCACCGGATACTGGGTCACCTCACTTATTCTCTCTGGTATAGGCTTTGGCCTCGGGGCTCAACAGTGTATGATGGTGCCCCAAGCCGTCCTTGAGGGAGATGACATTGCCCTCGGGACTTCTGTGATAATGTTCGCGGAAACAATCTCGGGGACCATCTTTCTGGCAATTAGCCAACGCATTTTTGAGAATAAACTCATTTATGAGCTTTTTCTTCATACACCAACTGTTAGCCCTAGCGTCGTTATTGCAAGCGGCGTATCTAGCCTTCAGTCCGCAATGAGAGAGAAATACGGTGCAGGAATTGCAGACAAAATTATTGAGTTATACGCAAACTCTCTTCAGCCTGTTTGGATCATGAGCGCTTTGCTTGGATCGCTGAGTCTTTTGGGTGCAATATCTATTGAGTGGGTTAGCGTGAGGGAAGATAAAGGTCAGGTTTAAAATCGCTTATCGGGATCTTCAAACGTGAAGAGTAATTTCCTCGTCTCCAAGTACTACACAGATCCTTCTCTTAGTTTAGAATAGCAGATTGCTTTCATATGTGGAAGTGATGTATAGTTGTGTTCGTCTATGTTCGCTTCGAGTTTCCTAAAGCGGGAAGAGGGTTAGTAATATGTACCCCGCAATGTGAGACTCTGATCATCAGGAACAACTCATCTTGCCTAGAAGTCCTCGTAATTGTAGTCAGGTGAGGGCGAGAAAAAATATTCCTTACGCAGTGACGTATGGGGTTGAGTAGTGAATTACTACGGTAGCGCCCGAGCTCATTTTCTTCGGTCGTAAACTGCCAACAACATTAATCCCTTACCACAACCCACCGTTACAAGCAGCTACAGTTTCTTGCGCTTGTGAAGCAATTGATCAAATATGAAGATCCAGATGAGAGAACTTGTAGGGGTGCTTACATTGCTGGTACTGCAGTCTACCCCGGTAAACACAGACTTCGTTGAGGAAATTGAAGTGTGCGGCGGCGCTCCATATTATGCCTCAAAGGTAAATATCATCTCGTTTTCCTCCATATTGCAGAAAGATCACTAAATATCGTTCTAGTACACCTGCTACAACTCAGACTTTTTGTGTCCGATTCTGGGTGGTAGCCCGACGATGAGATGCGGTGCAGATTGCTATTCACCACGGGCTTATTCGTAAGTGAAAGCTTTCGCGCTAGTTCCGAAATATACTCACACATCATAGCTGCTTAGAAGATCATCTTCAAGAGGCTTCGTTGTCCGATAGCACTGGTCAAGATGGCTCTTATATCCGCACCGACGAATCAACTACTTTGCACCTCAGTTCGCCACCATACGATAATTATTTCTACTCGGACTGCCACTCTACGTCTCAAATGGTAGTTACTTCGCCGTTACCCGACAGCAATCTTACCATTATGGGACCCAGAGTGATTGTTGCATGGCCGGGAGGAAACAGCGGTATCGCAGCATACTTTGCTCCCTCAAATGGTGTCAATGGAACGCTTGGAATCAGAGTTCTCAATTCAACTAGAGGCTCTCCCCTGGGTCCCATTTACAAGCCGGAGAGCAGCAACAACGCTACTGTTGGAATCAGTACTCAAATTGAATTTAACACCTCTGCAACTCTGTCAGTGGCCATACTGGGCAGCATTCGGACGATCCGAGATTTTGTGGAGGGACCAAGCCTTCTTCGTCCCGAAATCCAGGACGCCATTGAATACTCGAGAATTGACGGTGGGATCGAACTGAGCAGGCTTTGGCTGGACAATATCACCACGACTACATTGTCTATCACTAGCGAGAATTTTTCTGCTCAGCTAGACAATGCCACTGTTAGATTTGAAGCAGGAGTTTACACCTTCAATGCATCGTTCAACTACCCACAACTAACCCAGTTGAGCTCGAAAGACGTCCTGAGTCCCGATTCGGCAGATTTAATTTCCCAGTCACCCATGCAAACCACGTCACTTTCGTTCCTATCGTACACCACGAAGCTTACGGCTGGAGCTTGGCGCTTCTTGACCTACTTTGGAAGAGACTCTATGATTTCTGCATTGTTGCTGCAGCCAGTGCTAAGCGAGGGAGAAGGAGGGGCTATTGAAGCAGTTTTGGCTGGCGTTTTAGAGCGGGTAAATAAGACCGACGGCTCTGCTTGTCACGAGGAAACCATTGGGTAAGAAATACATTGAAAATGATGAGTGACTTTAAATACTGATCCGCAGAGCGCAGAGATTACGCCACCTGGACCAATTTGCAGAATAACATCACAAGCACCGCTCCTCTGTGTGATTACAAGATGGTAAATCCTTCGAGTTCCTTGTATCTCAGCTCTTCGCAACTGACGAATTCAGATCGACACAGATTACTACCTACCGATCCTGATGGAGCGCTACCTGCTTCAGACTCCAGTTGGATCTTCCCGAGCATCTGAGTTCCTTGGGTGAATATAGTTTTCCTACTGCTCATAGACCTTGCTAACAAAACAAGAACTGCTGCAACAGTGCTCCCCAAAAACTTGAATCTTACGTACGGGGATCTTTCCCAAATAAACGCCAACAAAATCGTAGCGCTAGCAGCACCCTTTGCGGCCCCTGGAAATCAGACGAAAGAAAACCTCATGCACCTCAAAAATGGCGAGGTAGTTGGAGAATGGCGAGACAGTACTTACGGGATCGGAGGCGGGCGTATACCCTTTGATGTGAACACTGCTCTTGTTCCTGCAGCACTACGATCGATTGCTTTGCTCTCCAAAGCTGGGATGCTGGATTTCAACTCCACGATGATAAACGAATACGCAGAAGTGTGGGAAGATCGTACCCTTGAGTTCTTTGAAGTTTCTGTCGATCTCGAAGAAGCTCAAAACAGGCTCGAAGACTACACAACGGCGTCCGGAATCAAAGACCTGAAATCCCAAGCGGACACCCTCGATGGCAACGTCACCTTTTACGCCCTTGCTTTGGACGGAGACAGCAACTTGTCCCAGGTCGCCGTTATGAACACAGATGACTGCTTCCGGCACTTCCTCCTCAACACAACAAACCAACCCCAGCTCACATCATCCCTGAACTCTACAGCCAACAACATCCGCCGTACCTTCCCCGCAGGACTTATGACTGACGTCGGAATGCTTGTCGCAAACCCAGCTTATGGTTCTGATCCCGTGTATGCTGCAAACTGGACAAACTCCGCATATCACGGAACGGTGGTTTGGAGCTGGCAGCTTGCTATGATGGCCCGTGGTCTGGAGCTACAGCTCAGCCGTTGCAGCTCTGGTACTGTGCCCGAATTCTGTGGGGATCAAAGCGTGCATGCGAATGTGAAGAATGCGTACAATGTGCTTTGGGATAGCATCGAGGCCAATACTGAGTATTTGAGTAACGAAGTGTGGTCGTGGATATATGAAGATGGCAAGTTCAACTATATTGATCTGGGAGAGTTGCCTCCGCCGGAGGGTGAGAGTCCTACGGAGAGCGATATCGTGCAGTTGTGGAGTTTGACCTTCTTGGCTGTGGCCAGGAATAAGGATCTGCACTGAAAACTCGAGAACTGCTTGGTGTTTGTTTGTGGGCTTGGGTAAATTTGGTTTGATGAGAATCGGTTCGGAGTACAAAAGTTCATGCCCTGCGCGGTAGTTGAACGAGCAGCTAGGCAATCCCAAAGCTGTTTTAAACTCCTAGATGTTGTTATTGTTGAAGTGTGACTTTATCAACAGGTATAGATTGTTCAACTAGGGCGAACAGGTGCTCACGGACTTTGGTTGAAGCGCCCCGTTTCCTTATTCAGGCTTGTTAATGATGCAACAGGACCTCTAACTTTTCATATTCAATCGTGTACGTCTTTGTCCGCCCCCCGGAAAATATATTTATATAGGTTTACCTGGCCAGCCGGGATCGAAAATCCACAACCACTTTTCCAAGAACAACCAAAGTACTTGAGTAGTCATGGAATCAACACCGACCCCAGCTACAGCTACCGCTGTACCTAAGCCGAAAGTCAGCCCTCAAGAGCTGTTCACCTTCCCCCATGGAGACACCAACATCATCGTAACGCACGAAGGCAAAGTCATCACTGGCAAGGTTGCATCTGCTTCTCTTGTTCAATGCTGCAAAGTGTGGGAGAACTTCGTCTATCCTCCGTTTGGTCGTCTTCCCCAGGAACCCCTGGGCTCAGACAAAAACAACGACGAAGCATCAGAGATGGTAGCGGATTTTGCCGACGAAGAAGAGGCAAATGAGAGCTCTGTTATCAAGACCAAATCAGGAGATCTGGCCAAGGGAGTGGAGCAGAAGAGCAAACCCGTCGACGTGCAAGCTACAGGCCAACGACTTCCAAAACAACGAAAGCGAAAGGCACAGGTGGTTGGTCGGCTAGACAACCAAGGCAACTTTCAAGAAGCTGTGACGGATATTGATTTCAAGGACGACGACAGCGAGGCACTGCTGATATTGTTTCGGATCATACATATGCAGTTTGACGACGTGCCTAAGAAGCTCTCTTTGGCCCAGTTACTGCAAGTTGCGACTCTCGTTGATCAGTACGGTTGTATCAAAGTTGTACGGCCTTGGTTCCCATTCTGGTTGGCAGACGAGCGAGAATTGGCTTTCGCCGCAGGGAATGAGAGATATCTGTGGGTTGCATGGGTCTTCGGTCGCGAGGATATTTTCGAAGAGCTCGCTGTGAAGCTGACGAAGGAGATATCCCTCGATGCGGATTGTGAATGTGTTTCTACGTCTGCAGAGAGACTCAATGACCTTTTGCCACATGGATTCATTGGTATGTTGAATAACTTCGGTATATTGGTAGAATAAAATATGCTAACTCGGCTAGATGGCATCCTCAACATTCGTCACGCCACAATTGCAACGTTGCTTGAAATGTACGAGGGGTTTTTCCAAGAACTCCCCAACTTCACTTGTCACTTTGAGAATGAAGTATGTACTTCAATGCTTTGCGGTTCTCTCGTACATCCGATGATTAAGCTTGGAATATGGCCACCCAATACGTACGATCGTAATGAGTATCTGGGAAGCGTTTTGGATCTTGCATCTCCCATGACTGGCCTCATAATCCACAACCGTCACGCCGATGGGGTCCAGGGCAATGATAGCTGCATTGCTTTCGGAGACGAGATCCGGGATGCGGTGGAAGCAGTCCTTAGCGACATGCCTGTGCCACTCTCGGAAGAACACCATCTCCATTTTGAGAATTTATAGGGTTACAAGTTTGGTAGTATTATTATTTGCGGGATTCGTAAAGGCTTCACGGGGAGTATAACAATTTTGTGGTGCTTTGTCGCAGGCTAGGATAAATGTACCTTTGGGGGAATTGAACGCAACTTAGATAGGAATTAAACTATTGGGACTCTTTTCGTGCAGTTCATTTCTTTATCTTGGTGAGACTCAGAAAGATTATATTTGTTTAGTGTCTAAAAATCATGATACTTTACTACGAAATGCGTGTATTAACAACGCGGCACGATCTTTTCAGTTAGTAATTCTTTGGTATTTCTCCAAGTTACGCGAGTTGAAATGTTGCTTTTAAAACGGTAAGTGGATAGTAAATCAAAGCTCAGCCTGTATTATTGCTCAGTTGTCAGGAGAAGGACACGTGACTGTCAAGTCGCGTGATCGCCACTCCACTAGCGCTGGCTGAGGGGTATATCCTCATGCTTACCTAGGGCCTAACCCGCATGTTGCCTTATTACCAATTCGAATATACAGAAATTTTACCAACATCAATTGATCTAATCTGGCCGACGGATTTGACTCAGGTCAATTGCAAGAATAGAAAATTTCTCTTCTAGTTCTTGACCAGACGAGTTCCAAGTCAATCGGCGTCAAGCGGCGAATAGAGATTGAATTGGTGTTTGATCTTCAGGCAGAATGCCGTCGCTGCTGCCTTGTTGTGCGTCGCTTCGAAGAAAAAAGCAATTCTCAACTCCCAAACTTCAACCTCGACAACCATCTCTCCGTCAAGACGGCCATCCTCTACCTTCAACCACCACCGCTATGTCCAACTGGGATACTGTCGCCATGCCTACCGCCAAAGACTTCTTGTTCAAAGGAGGAGATGTCCGCATCGCAATCACGGTCGCCGGCCAAGTCATGCACGGCATGGTCAGCTCTCATGCTTTGGCTATGGCTAGTCCTGTCTGGAACAAATTTGTCTTCCCGCCGTTTGCGCGTCTCCCAGCTGAAGATGAGGATGGTTTCAAGGAAGTCAAAAGCAGAACTCAAAAAGCGAAGGACAAGGTCGATTTGGCTGACGCTATGAGCTAACGCAATATCAAGGACAAGAGGGCCGTGGAGGAGCTTGACTTCAAAGAGGACGATGTTGATACGCTCTTGATTCTCTTTCGGATTGTTCACCTTCAGTTTGGTGATATCCCGGTGTCTCTAACGCTAGATGCACTTCACCAGGTGGCGGTCCTTTGCGACATGTACGATTGTGCCGGATTGGTTCAACCTTGGCTTGGTCAATGGCTCAGCGACGGAGAAAGGGCCGCGAGCAATACCAGCGGCGACAAATGGGTCTTCATTACATGGGCGCTTGGCAACAAACTGGTCTTCGAAAAGTCCACTTCCAGGATTGTGAGGGAGATATCTGTCAACAACGAGGGCCAGGCTTTTGGTTTGACTGGGGAACTTCTTTCGGAGAAAATGCCATCAAACGTTCTCGGTACGATCTTTAATTGGCACTGTCTATACCTCAATGAAACTATCAACTAACTTCTATCAGACAACATCCTCGAGATTCGTCAAAAGTCAATCCAGAAGTTACTCGATATCCCGTATCACGAGCTTGGACGGTACCGCAACGGGAGCATTGTTTGCGCAAGAAGAAGCGGTAATTGCAATGCCCTCCAGTACGGCGAATCTCTCATTATGCAGCTCGAAAAGCTTCAGTTGTATCCCGTCAAAGAAGGCAATCAAGTTCACATCAGCGTCGATTCTCTCGCTACGAAGATCAAATCCATCAGCACGCCATATTTGCCTGCCAACTTGTACGGAAGCCACACTTACTGTGGCAAGCACAATGTTGATGATGAGGTCGGCAAAGTGGTCAACAATATATCGTGTCCCACGCTAGATGTACATCGTCAAAAATTGGAGAAGAGGAGATAAAATCGTCTGTTTTCGTGGCATTTGATATTGAGGTTGAGTTTGCCTGTGTGCCATGGGATGCCCAGGTTTTTTTTTTAAATGAGGCACTACGATGTCATGATTCCTTCTAGGTAGCTAAACTTTCAAGAAACCGCAAAGCTAGATCTATGCTTAGCTAAAGCAATCAAATAGCGATATTGCAAATAATCCCTCGAAACGTGACATGAGATTGTATAATTTGGTTGGACTACTTGGTGAAGTTGTCTTGAAAGCTAAGAAAGCTAGTCGCAATTCACCAACGCTTCTAACTCATGAAACTACAACTGCCTACCTACCCTCCTCAAACTTTTCCAACCTCCACAAATCCCAGGTGTCAATTTTTTTGCAGCCTTCTTCGTAGCAACGCCACAACAGCATACGAGTCACGAATCCAACCACTTCCCAAGTCCGTCGCAACACGAAGCCATGACCAGCACAACCAATCCCTTCGACTTTGAAGGCGGCGATCTTCGAATTATCGTCATGTACAAAGGCGAACGTGTTATCGGCAAAGTTTCCACGTCCGCCATGATGCTTGCCAGTCCCGTCTGGAAAAAATTTATCTACCCACCATTCGCCCGGCTTGTTGAGGAAGAGGAGGAAGTTACGCGGAAGATCACACCGGCGGAGAAAAATACAGCGAAGACAACCGCGGAAGCGAGCATCTCGGAGGAACATACGACCAACGATGAATCTGGAGCCTCTTCTTCACAAGGCGAGCTGGTCATCGAAGATTCGCAGCTCTCCACTCAGATGCCCGAACCTATCGGCGGCAATGGCGATGTCAACACCAAGTCTCAGGACTCACAGTCGAGTGAATTTCAGATCCAGTCTGATATTCGGAGTTCTGGGACCATTTTCGGCGACGGCAATTCAATTGAGGGCGCAACTGGTAGTTCGGAAGAGCCAAAGCCCAAGAGGCAACGAGTCGTCAATATCACTAAATCCGAAGAGCTCGACTTCACCGAAGACTACGCAGAGGCCATTTTATCTCTTCTTTGGATGGCCCACCTTCAATTTGACCGGTTGCCATTCAAAGCACAATCTCTTGACGTCTTGGGCAGACTGGCGACTGTTTGTGATATATATGATTGCGCCAAGCTTGTGAGACCCTGGATTGCACACTGGACTGGTGTAACCAGTACAACCTTCGAATCTTTGGACTCTAAGCTGTTTGTCGCTTGGGTTTTCAGGAGCCACAAAATCTGGTCGACTCTACCTCTTGTCGCTCTCAAGTCGCTTTCAGCTGGAAACAATGGTGAGCGAGGATTGTTCGACCAACAGGCTATCTCGGACATAATGCCCGATGCGCTGTTTGGTAAGTCGTACCTTGCATTCCCGATTACAATCCTTCTCAATCTAACATTCAAGATAGAAATCCTTCTGTCAACTCGTCGAATAGTCGTCACAGAGATAATGACTTTGGCCCTGAAGCATCTCGAAATTGAGAGAAACACCCCTTGCCAACACGGAGAAGTCACATGCCGTGAACTTAGATATGGCTCTCTAGTCCTACAGCTTCAAGAATACGAGCCCTCCTTCATGCAATCTGGAGATTTGTCGAATTGCAAGGAGAGTCTCAACCAAATTGTCGCTAGCCTTTCTCTACTCCCGCGAGTTATCAACACAACGTATTCAATAGGAAGATATGGTCATAACAACGCTTTGTCTCACACGGATTGCTGCGGCAAACTGGCAGGAAGATCCCTTCAACAAGATGTCATCCATACTATTGGACAAATCAAGTTGGGTTGGAATGTTAAGCAAAAAGTACCTTCAAAGGTGTAATTGTAACGAGAAATATCGGCTGAATTGAGGAGGTGCGAACGTTTCTTATAAAGGTACTTGGAACACCAAATAGTGGGCCCTGAGGAGTCTAAGTACTTAGCATTCCTCTGTCGGAGCTTAATTTGGGATGTGTATTTCAACGATATTATCATAGCCTCGACAAATGAAATTCGGAATCCGAACGCCGAGTGAGATTAATGTGCAATTTTATGGAAGGTGTTATAAGTGCCCATTCATTATGTAACTCTTGATGGCAATAACCGTGCTGGTTGTGGTGCGACGGGACTTGTGTTATATGAGAGTCAACCTACCGCAAAGCATTAAACGAAGTAACATCAGCTTACTAACGCATAGTTGCTGATTATCACTGTACGCCACCTTTAGTCCCATATGGTTAGCAGAAACCACAATGCCTCTTGCGTCCCACGTTGCAGAATAATTCATAATCAACGACATGGCCACCGACGGAAGCAAAATGATCAACATTCAACAAACGCTTGCTCTTTTTGATATCCTCGTAGATAGCCCTCGATACAACGAGCGAGTGGGGTGTTCGCAGAAGAAGCTTTTGCGAATCTGGGAACCCCGGCACTGACAACCTGGCTGGTCTCGAAGCCATGCCTTCATTCCTCAGCACCTTGAAGAATGCACCTTGAAGAATATCAATGGCCGGCCAAACTCTGCATTTCGATCTCACAAGTCCGCAGTCGGCCAATGCAACAACGTATTTCACGGGAGCTTTTTCGGGCAAGGGGACTTGGTAGGACAAATTTTTCAAAACCTGGCACCTGAGTCCATATTATCCTTCAGAGTTGAAGGTCTGTCGCTTATGGTTCACTGGGTATGAGACTGAAATGTAGCTTACAACTCAATCTGTTTCATTCCAAGAAAATTCCAAAGTCCCTGCCGTCTGAGCAATTTCCGTCTTCGGCATCGGCAAAGTCTTCGAAATCAGCTCAGTTCGGATTGAAGCTTAACAGAGGATTAAATTCTGTACAAAACGACTTTTTTACGGAACCAGGAAACGGCAATGCAGCAGCTGCGCGAGAGCTGGATTTCAGTGAGGATGACGGCGACGCGTTGCTACTCCTTTTCCGGATCGCCCATTTACAATTCCGCAAAATCCCGCGCAGACTCAGCTTTGGACTACTTCTCAATATAGCTGTGCTCTGCGACGAGTACGATTATGTGACACTTGTTCAGCCATGGGTAAGCAAATGGTTGGAGGGAAGCGGGCTGGAGCACGAAAGCGGCGATGGTGATCTCCACGACTGCGAACAGTGGCTTTTTATTGCGTGCGTATTTGGTAAGGAAACAGAATTCAGCAATATAGCACAGATATTATTCGAAGGAATGACTGTCGATGCATCTGGGGAGTGCCGTTCTTCAACGGGCCAAGTCTTGAGTGAGCTTTTGCCTCCTGGAATTTTGGGTAAATATAGCTCAAACTATACCAAAGTGCCTGCTAATAGTTAGTAGAGCGTATCAAAGAGAGAGGCACGACATGATATGATCGGCAATTTGATCGACTTTCCTTAAAAGCAGGCAAAAATCAGCTTGCGCTGGAGCTACGAACTAAATTAAAAGCATAAAAAAGTTTAAATATCTTTATAAGCACCTCCTCCAAACCGCACCTTCTCACGCAAATTGTAGATTCTCCTCATTATATTCTTTCCCATTCTCGACCTTGGTCCCATTCTCATGGCTCAGAGTATACTTCTTGCCTTCCATAACGGCCGCAATGAGATAAGGTCCCTGCAGCGCACGACCTCCGTCGGAGATATAGACTGAGTCGTTTGCGCGGAATTTATTGCCCTGTTGTTCTCTCAATTGAGGCAGTATTCTTGGGTCTTTCATTGTATTTTGATAAGAATGGGGAAAGCTGACGTACGGTCTGGTATTTCTTGATCTTAGGGCGGAATTTTTGGTCTGGGTTGTTCTCTCTTTCTTGCTGCCAAGCGGGGTCCTTTGATTCACGGCTGTCAGTACTGCGCGAGGCTGCTTGTATGTCGTTACCCTTATCAGGACACTTACCTCTTCCTCTTTCTCTGGGAGCTTAGACTTGTCCATGTTTGTTTAGCTGTGGTGCGGAAATTCCTCGCCAGCTGCTTCGGACGTAGCTTTCAGTATAATGGGACTTGCTAGAGATCCGGAAGAGTGTCTCAACAAGATGGACTATCTCAATGTCCTGAATAGGGAGGCTTGCGTGGGTAACTTATTGACGATACGTTATGACCGGAGGTATCGACGTGTCAAGGCGTAATTGGCATTCGTGGTGTGCAAATCTGTTGCGATCATGGATCAAGGACGGCTAGCCTATTGACGTGCACGAATTTATAGGCTGCAATCTATTTGTGTCGCACAGCACGATCAAGTATTGATTATGGAGCGATCCGCAGCGCGAAGCTTCCGTATTCGGCGTAGTATCTCCATCTTCACCGATAACAGAAGAGGACGCGACGAGGCTGACGTCTAGACGGCTGTGTACTCTTGAGGCGGAGTATGCATTTCCAAAAACAAAAACGAGGCTGGCACTTGGATGGCTGTGTATCTTTCGAGGCGGAGTATAGAAATTTTTTTCAAGAGCCGTTTCGCGAAATCGCAATTGTTAATAGCTACACTGACTTGAATTGAGAACATTCGACCAAATATCAAAATCATGGCAGGGTCCAGAGTACTCCAACGAGACACAACCCAACGTACTTCAAGCCTACCCATCCCCACGTGACGGAAGATTTTATTCTAACGCAAACGAGCAGTAGAAGAATTTCGCCCCGGATATCCTCGATACACCGCGCTTCTGAGTACGCACCCAGCTTTTCAGAACTTCCGACGCTTCACACGAACACGTCTGAGGCTCTTGTTGCTAAAACAAGACGAGATTTTCGTGCTGGAGAAGACGCTAGACGATATCGATACGAATGAAGAATGCGAGCTGTTTCTAGGCTGTAAGCGACGAGATGCGAATCCTGCGCGCCAAGAGGTTTTGGGAAAACTGAAGACGTCACTGGCTGAATATGGTGCGTGATAATTATGGGTGCCTATAGGCTGATACACACTCGGTTAGGCCAACCAGCTGACTTTCGAGTTGGAAGATACCATGATGGAACAGAGTCATCGCGTCATGGCGCTCCCTGATCCAAGCAAGAGAGACATCTCGAGTCTGAAGAACTGGGTTGAGGGGACTTCCTGTCTTTCACGGCTAGAGTCTCTCTATCTTGAGGATCACGAGGATTTGTTGAATCTGACCGGAACGGTGGACAATGCTGTCACGCGCATCGAATCTTTAGTTGAGGATTCCTTTTTCTGGACTGACAGTCTCATCCGTAATGTAAACCGAATCTCCTTGTAGATGCTACAGAGTTATAGTTGAACTCATTGGCATATTGGAGTATTCTAGATATACTAATAGAGTCAAGCACATCCCAGAAGCATTTAAAAACCGCCTCACGAAGCCCTCGGGAGATGGGAATATTTTGATTTTGGGTCCATGGCTACAAGGTATTAGTCGAGCCATTACGACATGGCTGGCTACATTGGTATTGTTGACTCCGGTCATTCTCCTGGTTCACATATCCTCTGCGAGAGGCAGATTGGCAGTGATTGGTTTCGCTTCGGGCTTGTTCCTATCAACGATGTCACTTTTCACAAAAGCTGGTACAGTCGATGTCTTCATCGCTGGAGCGAGGTGAGACCATTGAGAAATCAGGAAGGGTTGATTTAGTACATGCTGATTTCAGGGTAGCTACGCAGCGGTTCTAGTCGTGTTTATGAGTACAGGCAATGGCTTGGCTTCAAATTCATGCTAGATCCATGCTTTTCATAATTTGGGTTCGAAGTTTGAGTCGATTTTAGCATAATAAACAATGATCAAGTGTGGAACAAATTAGTGACAACGAGTTGCACTGTCCAGAGTACCAGCATCACACGCTGTGACTAGTATCTTCCATGATGGTCTCATAGCCTGGAGATTCTATCATCCGTCTCTCATAAACTTATTCCATCCCTTGGCAGGCCCTTCGTAAACATAACTACTTTTCACAATTAGCGCCCGCGTTGATATGCCCCCTGACTTCTCAAGCATCGAAATAACCGCCTTATCATTCTGAAGAATCTGCTTGTACGTCTGAGCAGACCATTCTCGGTATCGGCTCATTCGTGATTCTGTGAAAGCTCGGTGTTCCCTCGCTGTATCTAAAGGAGTCTCATTCCAAACGGACTTCACCCCAGTGCTTGCAGAATCCCGCGTGTACGTCAACCTTTTATGGCTGGCATTCACCGGTGCTCCATTTTTCACCAATGCTTCGACACAGTGTGGCATACCCTGAGAAGCAAAGCAATGTAGTAGGGTCTGGCCCTCTTGATCACCTACGTCCACTACTCTACGCCGTTTCACGGCATCAGGGTGTGAAAACACGTATTTTTGCAGCAGCCGAGCCACGGAAATATCCCGATCAGCACTGTGCAGGCGTGCGAGGAAAGAGAAGATATCCGCACCATATTTTCGATCGTATACATTGCATACCCGCTCATCAATATCTGCACCTGCGCAGAGCATGGCCTCTACTACTTCCATTAATGAATATGCTGCCGCTTTCAAAATTGGCGCTGCACCGGACAAATTCTTCTGGTTGACATCCGCACCGTAAGAGATGAGAAGTCGAACACATTCGCCAGAAGAGTCGGGGACCAGGGAAGGGAGGCAGTGGAGAACTGTATCACCCAGATTATTCTTCGTGTGTACACTGGCACCGGCTTCAAGCAAAGCTTGCAAGACATCCATGGATGGGTTGAGAAGCGCGAGCATCATGGGTGTGTATTTTGGAAAGTCCCAATCCTGCCAATTACCTTGGGCTCTTTGAGCTCTGGGTGCAGCAGGCGTTGTCAGCTGTTCCAAATTACCACCCAAGTCTTTAATTGCCGTAACGGTGCTCTTCAGATTTTGTTCTGCCATTCTCTTACTTCCTCTGAAGGCCAGTGTGCTAAAGGCTCCTCCAGATCTGGTGTGGCCTTTCAGACTACTACTTAGTCGATGCAGTACACTGAAACCCTCCTCATCTACCACATTAATATCGACATTTTTTGATAGTCTTAACAATTTATGGAAGATGAATGGATCATGTTTCATCGCTGATAGATCTAGAGGAGTTAGACCTTCAGTAGCTATCTCTGCAGTTGAATAGACCTGTTGATCTGGGCCATCGAATTTGTTTAAGTCTCTCACACGATCGTCAAAGGCGTAAGGATCCACTCCGTTTCGAAGAAGAACATCGGCGCCAGCCTGAATAAGCACAGATATTGTCTCATGACTTGAAGTGGCAATTGCCCAGTGCAATGGAGATCCCGGAGGAAGGACAAAGGGATAGTGAAAGAATGGGACTTCATATGGAATCACCCCATCTATATCTGCCCCGTAGCGAATAAGTTCATTGGCTGCGACTTCTTGAGATTCCGTTTCAAATGAGAATAGCCAGTGCAAACAGCTGATCTTGAAATCAGTGCACCTTGTAAGAGGGCAGGCACCATACTCAAGTAGCTGTCTGGCAATCACCCAGGATCCGCGGGCGCATGCCAAGTATAAGGGCGTTTCCTCGTTCTCTGTCCTCGAATTGATGTCTGGTTCTTCTGATCTGAGGTGTTCTAACAGATCTTCCACCGTGCCGTACGTGGCCAGCCAATGAAGTTTTGTGTATCCATTTTCCCAGGCGGTGTTCAAATGGCCCATCGATAAATCAGTTGTGCAGTATATCCAATTGTAACCTCCCAGGGCACGAAACTTAGCTCTTGAAGTAGAAAATGCCGTGTGGTTGCTCTGTTTCAGGCGAATCCCAGACATGATAGATCCACTGGCCACACCTCGTTCTAGCCACTCGGGTATGTGATCTTTGACATTTGGGGGTAGTTCAGCACCGTAGAACTCAAAGGCAGCCAACACGACTGCCTGAGCAGGTTCATATCCTTGAAGAGCAGAAGCTATCAAGACATCAAGGACAGCCGTCCGAGAAACGGCGGCTCCAGGTGGTACGAGAGTATATACCAGATACATGCCAAAAAGGAGATCACTGGAGATGTCTTTTGCGTTCTGTTGAAATCGAGAGAACAAATCGGCAGCAAAGCTGAGACTGAGCAGAGGCATCTCCCAAGAAAATCTCTTCACAGTATACTTGTAAGAGTGAGACGAAGTCAGGTCAATACCCCGTTCAACGGTGTTTGTTGCTGAGAGCGGAAGATCATCACTGCCAGCATGCTCGGGTTAGTATTTGATTTCAGAACCTGTCAAATATGTAGTTTGACTGACCGAGGACACCTATCATCCATCAATTTATCAAATAAATCCTCGACATACAATGGACGTTGTTTTAGATCGTGTAACAGATCAAAGACGGCTCGAGGAATGCAAGCATACGTTTTCAAGTCTGATGAATCAAGATAATTCAGGGTCTCTCTGCTCGCCATAGCTTGACGACTCTCCACTGCAGAGTATGGGGGCGCATTCCCACCATATAAAAGAGTACTCCAAACAAGTAAGCCAAAGGAGTAATTATCTGTTCGTGGCAATTCATCTAGCTTCAGCATTCGGCTACTTTCAACTTCCGGAGCTTGCCATCCAGGAGTACCCGCCAAGCGTACCTCTTTTTCTTTCCAGGTAGATTCGTCCACACATAAGCCAAAATCAGCTAGTTTTGCTACGAGTCGGCCTCTCTCATGATATAGAAGAATGTTTCCTGGCTTCAAATCGCCATGAATGAGCCTGTTATAATGTATAGCATCTAAACCTGACGCGATGTCGTGGAATATGCAGTATTTCCAATCCAGTGATATATCCTCCACACGACTTCCGAAATAAGCAGCAAGGTTGCAGTCTGCTAATTCCATAAGAAGGAGTACAGGCTGGTGAAATGCTCGAGTTAGGGAGGACCATCCGATAAGATTTGCAATATTGGGGTGTGCCTGGAGCTTTCGATCTCTGAGTGCTAGGATCTCCAGAAGCATATGCTGTAAATGCTGCCGAATCTCCGGCTCCGCAAGATTCAGTTTGCGGTTCGAATCCAATGGAAATTTCGGTTGCTTTGTTGCAACATCCCGATGGAACGAGTTGTTGCCAGAGTCTGTCCATACCAGAGTTTGCTTGTAAACGATGAATTGGCTACCACTCCCAATGTATTGTACGTCACCCAACAAGACGGCAGGCCCTGGTAACCCGATCCATGCGATAATGCTAATAAGCGCTTCGAGGGTTGTATACTTGCTAGTGAGGGATGTGTATCTCTCTAGACTTTGACCGATTGCAGTGTTGACATCGTCGTAGTCCTGTAATCGTGAAGGACGTATGGAGTCAAGGAACGGGCTTTCATGTTTATGCTTAGCCTCATAAAGGGACGAATCCATCGTTTTTTGTTTGCAACAAATAGATTATAGGGTAAGTCTTCAATGGGTGGTCTGTTGGTTGACACTGAAGTGCAAAATCCGTATCATTATGCTTTTTATCAGTGTTACACAACATGAAATCACGCCACTTCCATGCAATCTGCTAGCCGCTTAAACTCCATCTTCCAACGTCCAACGTCCAACATCCATCGGGACCGGATCCACTTGAATTATTATCGTTATTGTTGTGTGTTCAAGGCCGTTTTTTCTGATATCCACCCGATCGTCAAGGTTCGCAAAAGAAGAACAATAACTCTTAACGCAAAGCTCGACAAATTAGTATGGACAATAAGATAGCCCCAGACTGGGAGAGCCACATCAACAAGCAACTGGAGTTGTCAACACGCTCGAGAGCATATGCTTGCGTCAAAGTCTTAATATTATACTGGGTTGGTGGCGATCCGGGGTTTGAAGTTGAAGGACGAGAGCTAGGTCAACTATTTGCAGACAAAGAGACATTTAACTTCGCTGTCGAGGAATTCGCAATCCCCAGATCTAACAGCTGTCTCGAATTGAAACAATCCATTATAAGATCGATACTTGATCTCAGCAGCTACGCGGATGAGAAACGTGGCGCATCTCTGCTCATAATCCACTATGGTGGTCATGGCGACCAGAACGATGATAAGCATAAGGGGGAAGAGCAGAGATCGGTCTGGGCAGCGTAAGCGCGAAATTTATTGGCGGTAGATGCATCTGCTACTAACACTACCTTCACAGAGAGCAAGCTGATGGGCCAACGCTAGACTGGTTTCGAATTCAAGAAGATCTCATGACTGCGGAATCTCATATACTGCTCCTCTTCGACTGCTGCTTTGCTGCACAGGCTGGTCGAGAAAGACATCATCGCCCAAGTCGTATTGATCTTCTCGCTGCGGCAGCCATGGGAATGAAAACACCAATGCCAGGAGGGAACTCATTCACCAAGGCTCTCATTAGAGAGATTAGCACAGGTTTTGAAAAACAGCAACACGTGATTGTATCAGAGCTCCATAGAAGATTAGTTGCTCGTGAGAGCAAGCTCTGGGCAATACCTTTCTACGTGAAGCTGGGACAGGAGCAAACTCCGATCCGACTAGAGCGACTGTCCGAGAATCTCTTTCCGAAGCCGGCTGACGGCACGAATAGCTTTTCCTTTCAATTGAAAATTGATGCAGGGACCCAGTTGAACGAGTCGAATCTCAATCAGATAGCACGCTGGTTAGGGGACAATACACCATCTGCCATAGCCAAGTTACACGTCGAGAAGATCCTTGAGACCACAACGTGTATTCAACAATTTGTCGAGAATATACGCGACGGCGATCAACCTCTCGTGGTCGGCTTACCAAATGCAGCCATCGAAGATATTCTAGGTACATGGGAAAATGCAGTTGCTATTATCAATCAGACGTTAGCGCAGCAAAGGGGCCCTGATTTGACATACAAAGATGTTCCAATCATTAAAGACTTGGCGGAAAAGCTCCTGAGTCAATTGGAAGAGGAGAACTCTGGCTTCGTGGATCTGTTGGAGCAAAAGTTGCTAAGCTCCTCTACAATATCCGACCAGGCAATCGAGAGCGTTGCTGCCAGCAAACTTGGTGTGGCAGATCAACTGAGATTACGCAAAGTCGTACGCTCGCCACCAACGTCGAACATCGAAGCCCCCGAAGCACCTCGAGAGGATTTCAAAGCAGAGCTGATGGAAATGCAAGAATACAAGAGCTATGGCCCATACATGGATCCAGCAGATATTCCTGCCTTGGAGAAACGTGTGAGTCATTTGGCTGAGCTGCTCAGCGCGCCAAAAAGCCCAGAATTTCTTTCGTTGAAATGCTTGCGCTGGCTCCATGAACCTCTCGAGAACCGCTACATCCTCGACTTCGAAATACCTAGGATTTACGACAAAGGGGAAGGGAAATACCAAACTTTAATGTCCATCATCCAAGGTTCAAGAGGAACGGAACGCCCATCTCTCGACGAAAGGTTTCGGATGGCGCTTCTCCTTGCAAGAGCGGTCCGGAAATGGCATTCTGTCGGCTGGCTGCACCAAGGTATCAGCAGCTCCAATATTATATTCTTCAATTTCCATCCAGGAGGCAAAGTTGATTATTCACGCCCGTTTCTTGCAGGGTTCGAGTTTGCACGTCCAGACTCTGATCCATCCATCGGTCATGCTGCGGATGACCTCACATTTAATGTCTATCGCCATCCACTTAGGCAAGGCGACGCCCGGAAAGGTCACCGAAGGATCCATGACATATACTCTTTGGGGGTTGTGGCTCTCGAAATTGGCTTGTGGCAACGTGCTTTTGATATTGTGAGTTCCCGTGGAAATCAACCTTTATCGGCCCAAATCGTACAGCAGAAGCTACAGGTAGCTTCGAACGAACGACTCCCTCATTATGCGGGAAGTTCTTACAGCGCTGCTGTTGATGCATGCCTGACATCAAAATGCATGGTGGACCTAGATGATGAGAACGAATCGCAGCTGGGCCGGTCTTTTGAAAAGGCAGTAATCAATCAATTGGTGAAGGGGATCGATGTGAAGTGATGGATGTTAGGTGAATTCTGGTCATTTTGATGGCTAATGAGAGGGCGGTAGCAGTGTGCATGTCACTGTTTAACAATGGTGGTCATTGTTCTAGTAGAGTAGACCTCTGTGGGAAAACGGTAAGTCTTATGGGAACAAGAAGAAAGATTTATATTTCTAGACTATCGCTGGTTTCTTTATCTTCACTTTTCTCCCTCGTTACTACAATGACAGTCATTACTTCCTATCTTATTTCCAGCCTCGAGCGTTCTTTGACATTTGTTAAACACTAGAAGTTGTTGTAAAGAAGAATCTTCCAATTTGATCATCTCCTACTAAAGAGGGGATGAAGGGAAAAATATTCGAAAGCCACAGAATTCCTATCTTCTATTAGTATGTGTACTTGAAAAATCATGTGATGCTATTACCTATATTTTCTTGGTGAATATCTACTAGCCGACTATCTCAGCAACTTTGCATCCGCTAGTGCTGCAACTTCCAAATGACTAGCACTGCCAGGAATTGACGCCAAAGTCTCAAAGCCAGTCTTCTTCACAACAACAACCTCCTGCAGATCATGACCCGTAGCATTGTTCTGGCTAGCATAGATAGCCCAATGTGTCACGCCAGTCGCATTGTTCCAAGTCATATATACTCTTCCATTCTTCACAGCCACATCTGGTGCTTTCGCCGGTACAGCGCTCCATTCCCTCCGGAAACCTCGCGAGGAGGAACCTTCCGGGGTCGATTCTACCAATCCTATCAACCTTCGAATATAGCTGCGTCAAGTCGTGGAGAGTCTCCAGATTTGGACGAATAGGATGATATTATCTCGCCTGCGGTACAGTCATTATTAAGACAACCTTTGAATGGGACCGGGGGCTCTACTCGGACCCTAAAAGACGACGAATCGGAATTGGAATACCCCAACCCATGACAGCTGCAATATACTCTCTCCTAAGACGGAGGTTAAGAAAGTACTGGGGTCAGTTCAAAATCCGGTTCTGGAAGCCCACTCAAACCATATGAGTGATGTCAACACCCTCTGCAGCTGGTAGAGCTTATTTGAAGAGAAAATACCTCTTGTTGATTTCCGGCGGGGAACAACTTTTAGGGGGAGTCTTAGTCACTCTCTGGGCTAACTCGATTGGATTCCTGTAGCAGAGCAAAAGAATTATATGGCTCGTATATTCTCGAGAGGAGATGCAATGAAATTGATGATATATACTATAATCCACGCAAATTCCCAGGAAGATATGAACACAATTTTGACAAGACTGGCACAGTACAAGTTTGACAAGACTGGCACAGTACAAGTTTGAAGCCTTCCCCAGGTTCACCAAGAGTTTGGAATTACTCTTCTATATCACCAGTAGTTCACCTGCGCGTAGCTTTGGTTGATTTTCGGGGTTTGAGTGTCTTCACGTGTGCCATTCCACTCGTGAGGTTTTGGAACAAGCTTGTTGGAAATCGCATCAAAGCATCCAGAAGTGACGGCATCCGAGCATAGAGGCCAGACAATCCTTGTCGTCATATCACAAAATCTTCCTTCGTAATATGAAACGAAGGAAGGGCCAATCGATGAAGGATGGCGGCAAAGTCCTTCCGCGCTATGGGCGCTGTTATTGCTGTGCACGAGATTGTTTGTAATGGGGCTGGACTGGTTCAAGCTCCGTGGTCGTTGAGTAAATCGAGGAACACGTTTTGACTTCCGTGATCGTCCCGCTGCACATGGCGAGACTACAAGCTCCGGATCGTCATCGCATCCCCCATGTAGGACAGCATTCGGGTCGGTATCGGTCCCGTTCGTATTGTATTGTAGGGGAGGTTGATACACGAAAGGGTAGTCATCTGGAGCGAGGGTGGGGTAAAAGTTCATTCGTCCGGGAGCTTTGCAAAGCAAGTCTTTGTTTTCGTTCCATTGTTCCGCGACTGGATTTGTTGTTGGCTCGCCATCTTTGGTGACAGCGCCATTTGTACGGCCGAAATCGACGATGTGGAGCGAGAAGCCCTGGTTTTGTATGCCGATAGTGCCGTCGCCATCAATCCAAATGCACTTGGATTGAAACTGAGGATCGGAGCCGGTTTGTGTGACTGAGTACGACCAAGTAGGTCCAGCTGCTCCCGAGCAATTCTGGCCCATATCTCCTAGCCATACCTTTGGAGTACTGCTATCAGGCCAGGCGACAGAGACGGCAGATATGCACAATGCATCGTTGCCGCCGGTAGCGACAGAAACATATGTTGCTTGTTTACCATCCATGCCTTTGTTGGGATTGATGTCGACGAAGTTTGTCGTGCCGGCTGCCCATGACTTCTTGTTGGTTCCATAGACACGGCCAATCTCAGTGCCATCTTCTGCATAAACAGCGATATTGGGAACGTTTCCATCCATTCCTTGAGAGTTGCCCTGGATTCCAGTAGAGCCAACGGTGATGGCTACTACCGTCTGCTTGGCTGCATTTGGTTTGATCAGACCAGATATAAGCGGGTACAAGAAGACCCCAGTCGTGATAAGACTGAGAGCTAGGGCCATTGTCGCTGGGAAGTCGACGGAACACTGCAAGAAGTGAAGATGAATGTTTGAGAGTGGAGTGCGAACGAAGCGCGGTAGAGGAATAATTGGTGCGATAATTTTAGTACAGAGTATACTATCTTGGTTATGAGAGCAAGAAGATCTGGAATTTGTGGTACTCGAAAGGTTGCAGCCCTTATATAGCTAGTAATAGTTTACCATTACTGCCTTCAACTACTGCACCTCAACTTCCGTTTTGGAAGGGAGTCTGCCCGGAATCAACCAACACCAACAGTCAATTTTCTGGCGATGATACTCGAGGGGAAGCCGACACGGGGGTACTTGTCAGTCCCCAAAGAATCGCAAGCGCTTGTGGCCGATGACCGGGCACATTTCCATGCTGAGGCGCCTATTTACCCAGTCAACGAGTACTGTGGGCTGGTTCCAACAGCACCAAAACCCAACCCACCCCACTCAGGGACCCAGAGCAAAGGTATTGACGTAAATTGCAATAAAAAGACATGTTGTGAAGGCCGAGGGATTCGCAATCAGAAGAGAATGTTGCAAAGGTCGAAGGATGCGAGACCTGAATCATGTTGCAAGTGGCCGAAGGATGAAAGACCAAAGGATATGTTGGAGAAGGTCGGAGGCTCAGCAAGGCTCAAGGGAGAATTTGAAAATAACTCAGCGGTTAGAAAGAGAGCCAAAACACCAACCCAACAACGGCCCTTTTAATCATCAAATGCAGAAAATAGTCAAATGCAACGAGTGACTATCGGACTGAGTATAAATATTGCACTTTCCCGCAAAACTATGCCTGGCTCAATCATCAAGCTCAGAAATCAATTCCCCCGAGGTTTCTTCCCTTCAGAATATCGTCAAACTTATCATTTTTGTACTCGAAATATCGGCCAACCTGGTATCGGCAAGATGAAATCACTCGACGTTCTCTTTTTCTTGGGAGCCGTTCTCCTTCTTCCTGTGCAAGCGGAAATTGTCCATGTCTCCCAGCGAGATGCAAAGGGGGCTTTACCCAGAGGTATGCAGCGTAAAGCAAATGAGATCCAAGTCACTAATTATAATATCAGAACTTACAACTTGTTACAACATTCACGGCTGCCGTGGGTCATATGTGGAAAGCTTGAGACGAAGAGATTTAGCTGTCCAGCAGATCTGGGGACGAGCTAGTGGAGAGGGAGCCGCAGGGGAGGGTGCAGCAGGCGAAGGGGCTGACGAGGGTGGAGCTGAAGGAGAAGGAGCTCAACAAGGTGGAGCTCATGGCGAAGGCGCTCAAGGACAGGGAGCCCAAGGTGAGGGGGCCCAGGCGGGGTCACCAAGCGATTCGCTACCCGAAAATCCCGGTGCACCTCCTTCTGGTCCCCCGACGCCGCCAGAAGACGTGTTTGCTGATTCAGATGGATCACTCCCGAGCCGCCCAAGCAGTGATATCGAGGTCGACGACAATCCCAAAAGCCCCGAAAATTTAGAGGTGTTATCTATGGCAGATTACACAGCAAATGGCCAAAGGTACCTCGACCTCATGATGCAATCGATCCAACGACAGCCAAAACAAGAACCAATATACTCCAGTTTCAATGATCGATATAGGCTGACCAGTGACGAACGCTCCCCTCTCGCTCCCGATCCCAATGATGAGGGCAACAGCATGCAGGCTCTCTTGCACGTGGAGCCAATTGTAACACCCCCAGAGATTGGAATAGATCTGAGTGCTGAGGACTGGACATTTCGAATGCTCACCTCCAAGGGCAAGTCTCCTCCCGCCGACAATAAACCAGACAGTGATGAGGACCAAGCAACAATTGTCACCTACGGATCGAAATCTCAGAAGACCATCATTGTTGCCAAATCCAACAGTGTTGAAAACGATGTCGACCCCCAGATTCCCAACCCGCCAAAAGTGCTCCCAAATTCCGAGTTGACATTTCAATTGTTGCAGCAACAAGCTGGCGATGCCGTGTCCGATACGCGTCTCATTATACGACACGCCATCAACCAGAAGGGGACATTAGCAGTTATGGAAGATGCACACGAAACGAAAGGTCTTGCCCTAACGGACCTGGGTACCTGGACTGCCGACGACGGCGATATCTTCAGAAGGCTACTCGGCAATAGGAATGGACGCCCCAGCGTATTCATGTTATCAGACCATCCTACAGCCATGAAATGCAAAGTTGTGACTAGGGTATTTACTTGGGCCAGAATCCCGGGAGACCCATCAGGAAATGGTGCCATGGCGATGGAATTAGGAACATCAAACGCTTGTTGAGCCAACAGATTGAGGTGTACCTAACGCATTTTTCTTTTCGCTGGTGGCTTGTACTCTTTTCTGGTTAGCGAAGCAAAGTGGGGTGGTTGAGGCTTAGGTACGAAATTTGAATTGGATATGTACCTTGTACTCATAGAATATCATGGAGTGTTTTGAGAAAGTTGATCGGCAAGCCTCCCCAGGACACGCGATCTAATCCGATCCAACCTTGAAAAGGCAAGCAGGAGTTCCTCTCTCGGTTGCGTGCACTTATCCATAATATTCCGACGAATTTTACCCGAGATTCCAACTCTAGGAATGCCATCGAACTTCATAGTGACTCCACGTAGCATTCGTAGAGGGGCCAGGTATTGCTTCAAGATACTCAAATATAGCTCGCCGCGGTCTTCAACAGTACAGACGATTACCGCTGGCATTAAGCGCTTCGAGGGTGCGGCTTCATCCAGTATGAGTTCGTGAAGCTCATATGGACCTTCCGAAAGATATTCCACAAAAAAGGCGGTCGAGGGATTTGGCAATGGTAAGGGCCGAAGGTACGAGTCTAAATAGGTCAACACGCCCGGGACCTGAGGCCAGGACATGCTTATAGAGAAGTGCAAAGAGCGAATGAAACGAATACCCGGAGGTAAACGACGTGCAGTCACATTATCAACTGTCTCTCTCGAAAACGTCATACCGCCGAAATAGCATTCGGATCCTCCTATATTTACCCAAAAGTCTGCAATTCCATAGAACATCCCAATAACTTCGTCGTGGATTTGTTTGTTTATTCGTAGAATGGCTGGACAGCAGTGCTGTTGGTCATGTCTGACAGGGCGTCGATCGGGAGGCCCACCTAGAGGCCCGTAATTTTTCCAGAAGCCATATACACGATCGTCGGGAATAAGATGCGCGTATATTGCATTTCGCAGCTCCAGGGGTAGACCAAGGAGCGAAGTCGGTTTGCGAGGAACAAGTTTTGGATCTCCATCCTGATGGAGAGTCGAGGACTTTGAGAGGGATAAGCAGCTGCAAGCTGAACCCTTCAGAGATTAGAATGGGGGAAAGCTCACATTCATGGGAACGCAATAGATAGTGCACAGGGTACATGGAAGAAAGATGCCTAGAGTGTTGTTGAGGAAAAGAGGAGGCTGTACGCACAGTCGTTGGCGTTGGAGGTTAAGAATGCCGCCAAGTTGGTTGGGTTGGTTGGCGGTTAGAGTTGGTCATGTGACCAGTAACTCCACGTGCTATCTAGTCAGATCCGCGAAGCAACGTATATTCTCGCCGAACGCCCTCCATTTGACAATCACGTACCCATTGCTACTTTTTCTCGTCCCCTGCGCCATCATCTTTTATGCTTGAGGTGGAGGTGGAGTGCGAACCATCGAAGCAAGCAAAAAACGGCCAAGGCATCCACGATGACTTTAACTTCTTTCTAACTGCTGGTATTTCGCCGTCGCTCTGGCCCCTCGCTCTTTTATTTGTATTGATTGCACTTAGTGAAACTGGAAGTGGAGGGGCGTGAGTATCTCGCGAGGCGTTTGACTTCTCAAAACTTTGTTTGTGGAGAGACGTAAGATTGGCCATAGCAGCCAAAGTTTCTGGATGTGTGTCTCCGAGCTCGCGTTTTGCAGCTTCTAAAGTTTGCGTCCCTAACTGCTCTGCCTCTTGCCACCCTCCTTGCCCAATGTATATCAAGACCAAATCGTTTATCTTCGCCAGCGTATCAGGATGTTTCTCTTCTGTGTCCAGACTTGTTTTCGACAAGACCTTCCTTGCTAACTCATTCGCATCTCTAGCTTTTTTTTAATTTGGTAGATGCATGCCAAAGTCGCCATCCCGGTCAAAATGTAGGGGTGGTTCCGGCGTAAACATTCCTGAAAGCCCTTGAGAGCTGTGTTTCGCATTTCCTCCGCTCGGTTGTGCTCGAGCTTGCTGGCAAAACCAAGGGACAGGTTGTTCATACTTAAAAGTGTGAAAGGGTACTTTGATCCCAGTTCCCTTTTCCTCAATTCGAAGGTTTGTGTGTTGACTTGCTCCGCCTCGTCATTTTTTCCTTGGCAGTTCAACACAGATGCTAGAAGACTCATGGTAGATAGAGTCCGCGGATGGCTATCACCATCCAATATTTGATCCATCTCTAGTGTTTGTCGATATAAGTCTTCCGCCGCTTTGTATTTTCGCTGGCTTTTCAACACCGATGCTAAGTGAGTCATACTTGTGCGCGTATTAGGGTGTTCTAGAGAGTAGATGTCTTCTCTAAAGTCTAGCACCTGCCGGTGCATTATTTCAGCGTCCATATATCTGCCTTGAAGACTCAACACGGAAGCCAATCTGCTTCTGCTCGTCAAAGTGTCTCGATGCTCTGGCCCCAAGAGCTTCAGTCTTTAATTACAGAATAAGCATCCTACAGTTATTATCCAATATCTGACCCTTACTCTCCGTTTTGGTGGTTGATTTCGGCTTTAGCGGGGCAGAAAGCAAGAAAAGTAAAGGTTGCGGGAGAGGGTGAGTGTTGCGAGTATAGGGCGGACTCCGGTGCCAAGGAACACGATTCAGTACTGCTGAAACGTGGATTATTGGCATAATATCGGCGCTCTGCTAGCCCCGAGATCATGCCCAATTCAAAGATTAAATAGCCAGTCTTTTGCTTAGTTTTCGAGACATCAATCAGACCACTTTCCATGATCCCTGCGTTTCTCGTGTCTGTACGGCTAGTTTCGTGACTACCATGAAGGCATCCGGTACTCGAGTGCAGGGAATACTGACACGGTACTTATACCCCTAGGCTTCACTACAGTAACAGCAGACAGACAAGGTGGAGGCTGATTCCCGGCATCAGCAGAGAAGTATAAAGGCATATAGGATAAGCTAACGTAGCCGCATTAAGACAGAGACCAATTCGTGTTGAAATTGATGTCGAGTGTATTGACAAGCGACCGCTTGGCCGGGGCCCGCGGGGGCTAAGGAGGAATTGAAACAAACGTGTCAAGAGGAGCTTGTGGATTGGAAGTCATATATATACGGACCACCTTTAATACAAAATTGCAAACAGTAGGGAAATTTTGCACAGAACTTGTCAAAATGCAAGACCTCGGAGGGGTTATAATTATTAAATACTTTCAAATCATAATTTATAGGAGGTTTTATAAATTTCAGAGTTTGTATCCCGGCAGTCCGCGGAATAATAAATTATACTGCGTTTCGGGCAGGCAAGTGACACTAAAATTCGCTAGACCTCCTTTCGTACTTAGTCGGGCGTACTAGAAAACTCTTGGAAATCTCTTTTCCTAGGTCGACCGTTTTTCTTCGAGGAGGTGGAACGAGTTGCTTCCGTTTTCCGAAAGATCCCGCGGAAAGACTTCTGAATGGTTTTCAACTCCTCCTCTTTTGTAGATCCCTGAACGACAAGAGCTTTGGCAAGATTGTGCAGGTTCGTTTCAAACTGTGCTGACTCCCACATCTCGGAGTGCAAGTACAGATGCAAGCCCAGCGCAGTCATATGCGCCTTTTCCGCCTTCTCGAAATTCCCGAGTTCAAAGGATGCCTCTCCTTGCCAGTTATACATCATACACCAGTGAAGTATAGTATCGTCAATGAGTTCGCCATGACATGAATTGGAAAGTTTACACTCCATAATCTCTGTGAAAGACAATCGTGGCTCGGAGTAAACGTCGACCAGAACTTCGATCTCGAGCCATTTTTCTCGTTTTTTAAGACCATTGAGAGATGGTAGCAACTCCTCCGGGGTGCCTCCCGTCAAAGGAGGGCCAAGTATTTCGTGATAAGCATCCATCTCTATGATCATTCTACACACTGCCTGACGATCAGAAAGACAGGTGGCCACCTCCAATCGAGTGATCTTTCTCGATAAAGAAATGCCTTCACAGCATGTCCTCGTCGAAAGCTTCTGATGTATGGCAGCAATGTCTGATCGAGACTTAGACGGGCGAGTGTTTTGCCGTCCTCAGTTCCGACCCTGGCTCTGAGGGACGCAAGGTCGCATAATGCTATCAGAAGGTCTTTGTTTTTCTCAAAATCTTGGAATTGAGAAGACAGGCGGGGTATATTGATAAGTTCTTCATACGCTGCTAGCGCTTGTGTTGTATTACCCTCTTTGGATAGGCATTGGGCGAGCCACAACTTCGAATTTAGATCATTGGGTGCTGCTTGAACGCAAAGTCGTGCCTCAGCGCTTGATTCTTCCCGAGATTGTAATCTGTATCTCATTTTCGCCAATTGAAGCCGTCTTTTGTTCAGCAACTCCGGTGTAGAACCAGACAGTTCTATTATGTCAATAGACTTCTTGAGATACTCGATCCCACCGGCGACTTGATTGGTGGAAGCCATGATCTCGGCAATTCTGCAGAGCAACTCCTCGAAGCCCGGTATCGTACTCCGATGCTCTGTCATATATTCTGCCATAGTTGGAGAAAGGGCGTACTTCAGCACGAGGTTGGAATGGCGAAGATAATGTAGTTTCTCGACGTCATAATATTGGCGAAATGGACTGGAAAAGAAAAAGTCATTCCAGCTTTGCCGATCCCAAGGCGGTATATGATTCAACAGCTCCACCACCATCCATGAGATGTATTTGCATCGCTCTTCTCGACA
The DNA here is from genome assembly GCA_007825345.1 of Lachnellula suecica. Taxonomy (NCBI): domain Eukaryota; kingdom Fungi; phylum Ascomycota; class Leotiomycetes; order Helotiales; family Lachnaceae; genus Lachnellula; species Lachnellula suecica. Next base: position 5,939 of record QGMK01000101.1, on the reverse strand, counting down.
AAGGCGGCGGTAAATCCAGCCATGTACCACTGGATGGACCCAGCACTCTCTGGAAGTAACCAGGGAGTAGTTTTGGAGTCTCGCAATTGTTGATCTAAGCGTACTGGAGCTTTTCAGTCTCGACTCGTTGATGTTGGCCAGCAAGCTTGGTGGACTCGTTTGGGGAGGGAGTGCTTCTTCAAAACCGCGACAGATATCGAACAGATCTGTGCCTTCCATATCATGTTCGATCTCGGAAAAAGACCGAGTGGAGGTCGCCTGCGCATCCAGAAACCCTAGCAAATCGAGCAACATTGCCGCCTGCGATTTCGAATGGGGATAGGTAGGTCCAGCAATCCGTTTGTACGAGATTTCCCATGTGAATAATACGGATCTCTGCTCTCTATCTGTGTTGATCGCCGATTCATGGAAGAGGCTTTCGTGCTTCTCGATATCCCGGTACAGTGCGGTAAATTCTTCTACTGATGCCTCTTCCTCTCGCATATATGATGCAGCCTGCACCAGTGCAAGTGGGAGACCGCCCAGCATGTCCAATAATACTCGGTATTGGCGTGGTGTAGCTTCTTCAGATAGCTCTTGACGCATACATCGTCGAAATAGGGCTAATGCTTCCCGAAAGGGCATGGGTCCGACTCGGATGCCATTTTGAGCTGGGACACCAAGTCCATCCCGCAGTCCCACGATTCGAGAATCTCTAGTCGTGATTAAGACATGCCCATTCTGAGATCGAGGGATGTAGTCGATAATTTCGACGCCGTTGGAGTCCTGTGCGAACATCGTCTCTTTGTCATCGAGTTCGTCAAGCACCATAAGCCACGGTGGCGCTTGGTCGCTCTCCAGATACCCCTTCACAAGGAGAAACACGTTGTCTCTGTATGGGCTTATCTCTAGTTGCAATAAGGTCGCAATAGCTAAGTATCCAGCCTCCATGTTTTCTAGGGTGTTTGCTCTAACCCAAAAGGTGGACCGGTCTTTCATATGACGCTTCGCGTACTCATATGCTATTTGGCTTTTTCTAAATTTAAAGCGTGAAACGTATTAGTATTAAACATATACTTTAGGAGGCGTAAACTAAGGGAAGCTTCTTACCCAATCCCACCCAGACCGAAAAGAGCTACTCTCTTGTGCAGGTCTTCAGATCTTTGAAAAATTGTAAATATCTTGGTCAACTCAGCCTTTCTGCCAGAGAAGTTTGGTGTTGAGTATACAGGCAACGTGGAACTCAACGTGGGCTTGGCGGGTGAAGTTTCGGGATTGCTAGCTACGGATGTATCAGCAAATAGGCATCATATGGCAAGGTGATGAACCCTTCGAAGTACCAAACAACGTTGTATTTATTTCTTACGGAATGAAAGAAAATGTGAACTAACATGGCGATAGCGTTCCATTACGCAGGCTTGTAGCGCAGTCACGTAATTCATTTTCTTTCTCGGGCCGGCCCAAATACGCGTCCGTCAACCCACGAATCTCATCCATTTTCTTCCATTCCTCCAGTGAAATATTTTCGATATTGCGATCAACATCAAAACGAAAATAAGTCTTGTTATTCAGCATATCTCTTCCCCGTTTCCCTCTAGCGAAAGCCTGCGCCTGCCTATTTGCGTTCATCGAAAGATCCACGCAGGTCCTGATAACGTCTCCCCCGCTAAGCTGGCTGGTATCGAGACCTTTGACATCAGTCAAGCCAGTTCCAATGCTCAAGATGCACTTAAAATCCGCGTTTGGGAAGAGCCGGTCGGCTTCGTTGATGACTTCGGAAATGGGGTTGTTGAGGCCCAGTGCACCGTCCCCAAAAGTGGCGCCGCAGGATTTGAGCTTCAGCGGCTCGAAAAAAAGAGGTGCGGCTGAGGTCGCGCGAGCTGCTTCCCAGATATGGCAGTCGTAGTTCTCTTCGGTGGGGATCCAGGTTGTATAGGAGCGGATCAAGACGTTGTGAATGGCTGGCTTGATATTTCGGGTTGAGCAGACAAATCTGAATGCAAGCTGATTAGCAAAAACACAAAAAGGTTTGGATCAATGCTAGGTTTGGCCGATCCAAGAAAGGGATTGAAAACACGATGGAACGTACACTTTACACTTTGACTCTTCAGACTCCTTGAACAATGCCTCGGGGTCAATCCCACGAGCTATCAAGAGATCCTTGATAGCCTTCTCAAGGTTCTCAGCCCTGAAAAAAGGCTTCCTCATAGCCAGATTAAAGAATCGTCCATAGGAGCTCGGATTATCTTTGAACACGGACTCCGATATATGTCTGAAAACCTCAATACAATCAGAAATCGGCATTTGCAAACGACCAAGCATAATAGCTATCAACCTGAAATTCCTTGTCAGCCTTCGTCTGCGCAACAAATCTTCATCCGTGAGATCAATTACCCTCCAGTAGAAGTGCCTCCAATCAAATCGAAATAATCACATGGCTTGGGCATTTCGGGAAGCTTTTCGATCATCTGTAGGGTTCGGAAAATCCGCTGTAGGATCAGCAGGCTGGCGAGGCCTTTGACACCCCCGCCATCTAAAGAAAGGGCGCGTATACCATGAGATATGGAGTCGATCTCCATCCTTTATTTGCGCAAACAATCAAACAGAATTTCTCTTAGCAGGGACATGCAAGCCGCTCAGAGGATATTGATGTATTTCAGAACCTGAGCCCTAGTGGCGCATGCGACCGCAGCTCCTATACTACTGTATGCATAGCCACAGCCACCATTATGTTAGCTGCATCTCGCGGTTTCCTGTTTTGGGGGACAGAAAAGCTGTAACTCACCAATGAGATACAAGTTCCAACATTTACGTCCGTTTTGGGACTAGGCTCTGTTACATCGCAAATAGCGTGGGGCTTTCCCACATGCATTACCTAGCAATACTGGCGTTTTTTAGTACTAGTACTCTGGAGACGGGCATAGAGGCTTCTGAAAAGGGGGTAGAGTTATCTGCCTAGGTAAACAATACAAGATGTTTTGTTCAGTCGGCAAACGTGTGAGGGAGAAGCCAGCGGGGGCGGGGGTATTGCCCGCGTAGTGGAATAAGAAGGAACAGGGAACATGACCAGAGGAAGTCAGGCAAGGCTGAAGTAATACCAAGTGTGCTGTTGAGAGGAGTGATATGGCAGAGTGAGGATATGTGGAGTGTGTATTGTACGAGGAATAAGATACGTGGTAAATGCAGAGCAGATATTTATTATAGCCACGACAAGAAACTTAGTTATAGGATCATCCCGAGATCGATTTTAACTTGTACGCATGGGCCACTAGCCAGTACTTCTTCTGCGTGCTCTACTCTATGCGTCATGGAGCCTATCTGCAGCCGCTTTATCTCACCATTGATCATAGTGCAATATATCCATCTCTCGAGATATAAACGTTCAAGCCAAACCCATCTACGACCAAGAAATGCTACAACAAAGTCAGCAAAGCCATCACAACCGCAAATCAATACTTACTAAAGCATAATCCCAGCCCCCGCAGCCATAGCAGCAAACTGCTGCGCCGTCTTCCTCAGCTCCACACTCCTATCCTTCCCCGTCTCCAACAACTCGGGAATAACAGCCACTGTCCCCACATACAAGAACGTCCCCGCCGTAAACGGCAACAACATATCGCCCCACGTCAAACTCGTACCAAGCAGGCCATCAAAGCGCCCATTAGAGTCATGGCTGCTACTTCCGCCATACTCTTGGACTGCGATGCCAATGACCGTGCCGAGGAGGGCGCCTAGGGCGGTTACGAATTGGGCGCCCATTGCTTGACGCTTGGAGAATCCGGATTGGATTAGCAGGGCGAAATCTCCGACTTCGTGCGGGATTTCGTGGAAGAAGACTGCGACGGTGGTGGTTGCGCCGATGGTGGGGGAGGCGTAGAAGGAGGAGGACATGGCGAGGCCGTCTGTGATGTTGTGTGTGAAATCGGCGCTGCTGATATCAGTACTGTCTCGTAGAACTCATTTCGAGAACTTACATCAAGTTCAAGTACCCAGCCAACTTCACGCTAGCATTGATCTCTTTCTCCTTATCTTTCTGCTCTTTCACCAACTCCAGAGATGTATGGCTATCGATTCCATTCTCCTTCTTCCGCGAACGCGTGCTCTTCGCCGGCGACGCATCCAAAGCACTCGTAACAACAGCAGGCCTCACAACCTCAACCGTCTCATGCGAATGCGAATGGCCATGCTCATGGCCCTCCCCACCCGTCGCAATCCGTAGTCCCTTATCCATAGCCACGAACGTCACAAAGCCGACCATAATCGCCACGCCGAGCAGCAGATTCCGGTTCGGCTCCACCAGCACAAACCGCACATGTTCGGGGCTGTCCTCGCCCAGGAAGATCTCAGGCAGCAGGTGGAACAGCGTATCGCCCAGCAGGCCGCCGACGGCGAACGCGACCATGACGGATAAGGACGAGGGGTCGATGTTGGGCGGGCATAGCGCGAGGAGGAAGTTGGGGGGCCCGGAGATGTAGAGGGTTGCGAGCAGCGCGTTGACTGCTGGGGAACCTGGGAATAGCACGGCGAAGATACGGGAGGTCAGGGAGGAGGTAATTGGGGACGTGGCGACTTTGTAAGTATTGAGGTCTTGCACGAGGGGGCAGTCCTGGGCGTCTGTCAGTGCGGCCCCGGATTGTGGAGTGGATAGGGGGACGTGTTTCGTGTCTCACCTGAAGCTTGTCTTCGATTTCGGGGATGCTCATTGATGCAATTGATGCGGCATGTTTTTCGGCATAGACGAATGCGACGGCGCAAAGCACCAGAATGGCCACCCGGCGTGGATGGAAGAATGTTGTTGCCATTGCGTGGTGTTTTGTATATTTTCTGGATGTAAGGATGTTAGGCAAAGTTGGGGTTGACGAGAGATGCGCGGCGATCAGCCGAAATCGGGCCCTTGGCGCGTCTTCATGTAAACAAACGAGCAGACTAGCCCTGAAATAATGGTTTGTCTTTATAAATATAAGTCATGAACAGCTTCACATATTAATAAATGGTAAAAACAAGCTCATCGTAATTTTTAATTTACGTTTTGAACAGTATTTGAAGTCTCGAATAGAAATACGGTAAAAGCCCGGTCAACCTCAGCGTCTACAACAATTCGAAGCCTTGAAAGAAAAGATGTTCAAAATCCGACGGGCCTGATCTTCGTGTCTATGGACCGTTAAACATAGCCGTCTATTCTCATAGTGCAGCATAAGCTAATCCACCCACCTACGGACTCAACCTCTCAATCCTCCACTCCCCCTCCTTCCCCTCCACCTCCTCTTTCCTATACACAAACCGATCATGCAACCGACTCTCCCTCCCCTGCCAAAACTCCACCTCCACCGGCCTAACTCTCAAACCCCCCCAGTTCTCCGGACACGGAATATGTTCCTCCCCCTCAAACCTGTCCTCCGTCTCCTTCACCCAATTTTCCAACACCTCCCTCCCCGCAATAACCTCACTCTGCCGACTCGCCCACGCCCCCACCCTGGACCCCCTAATCCGCGTATCAAAATAAACCTGACTCTCCTCCGTACTCAACCTCTCCACCCGTCCCTCCACCCTAACCTGCCTCTCCAGCTCGCGCCACCAGAACGTCAGACTTGCCCACTGATTACTCGCTATATCGTAACTTTTCTTGCTGGTGCCGAAGTTGGAGTAGATGACGAAGCCCTTGGAGTCGAGCTCTTTGAGGTAGACCATGCGGGCGGAGACGCGGCCGGAGGGCAGGGAGGCGGTGGAGAGGCAGACGGTTTCGGGCTGGTGGACGGCGTGGGATTGGGCGTGCGTGAACCAGGTGTGGAATTGGGTGAAGGGGGAGGTGGGGTCTAACTGCGAGCGTTCGAGAGCGCCTTTAGTGTATTGGTCGGCTTGGGAGTTTGTTTGGGAGTTGGCGGGGGCGACTGGGTATGGGGTATTAGCTTAGGAATGGTGAGAGGGTAGGAGGTAAGGTACAGATTAGTTTGTCTGCTTTT
>QGMK01000100.1:0-44185 GCA_007825345.1 Lachnellula suecica | reverse complement strand
CTGCTTATAAACCTCCGTGCCCCACCACTTAAAGTTATCCATCCACCCAGGATACACAAACCCGAAAAACACCACCACCAGCCCGAACGCGAGTCCCGAGTCCAGAGCGGCACTCAGTGTCATCGTATATTTGGCCCACCACTTAGTCGCGCGGTTCTTAATGACGAAGTTGAAGATGTAGCAGACGAGCGCCCAGACGGAGAAGTTGAGACCCGTGGCGGGCGGTATCCAAGATAAGGAGCCGAACAGCACGGGCAGGTTGATTTTGCGCACGATGTTCTTCTTGCGGTTGCGGGCGTACAGCCAGAGGACGACGGGGGCGATGGCGCCGAGGGGGAAACACCAGACCAGTGCGCGGTACGTGGCGTTGGGGCCGAAGAACTCGGCGGGTCCAACGACACCCCAGAGGATGGAGCCGTTGAAGTGAACTCGGGCTAGGGGACAGACGAAGCCGTTGATTGCTTGCGGGGTGCAGATGTTTGGGACGTTTGCGAACATCCAATTTAGGATTGCGATTTGGGTGATGGATGAGACAATGGTGGCGGCCATTTGGACGGAGAAGAGGATGCGGGGTGGAATTTTCATGTAGTGACCGAGTTTGAGATCAGAAGAGAATTTGATTCCCTGGGCGGATGAGATGTAGCCGTAGGTTACGAAGACCATGTTTGCTACTGGGCGGCCAGGGAACACGGCTCCGCAAACGAGCTGGCAGATGAGGTAGATGCTACTATGTTGATTGGTGATGGCCATGACAATACCGATTGGGATGAACAGAATCGAGCATATTCCCAAAGCTAGAAGTAACCCATACCAGGGAAGATGAACAGGGTAGCTATTGAAATTAGCGACATTCAGCGAAAGACGGCAATACTCACTATTCAACTACAAACATCCCAACCGCCGTCATACTGACGAAGGTCAGGAGGTACCAACTCAATGGCGCGTCTTTGTATCTTCTCATCAAACGATTGTGTACATCTTCCTGGCTGATGATGTTCTCCATATTCGAATCAGATCTCGACAGCCGGTGTCCATTAGATGGCCCAGCCCCGTTGGACGAGAGAGCTTTGTATGACCCTTTCGACTCCCCTTCAACCTCCTTTAATGACGTCTTCCATTGCTTCCAGATATCCGCTCCATGCCAACATGCCGTATGAGTGAGCAAAGATGCAAGTGCGGCAAATTGCAACCCGTAACTCAAGACGTACGTAATGGGAAGATAAACACGACTATATTTGTGATACGCTTCTTTGTCGAATAGGAAATCCTTGGTCAAAATCTTGCTGACGTCGTAGATGTTGCCAGTATTGTCGAAGACTGCCGAAGAGAGGATGGGCATATACGAGGAAAAGAAAATGTTCTTGTAATATGCGATGGGGGCAATGATCCACATGACTATGACGAGACCTCCCACTACATTCATCGCCGCCCAGAAAGGGGTGAGAAGTGGTGATCCGATGTAGGCAATCTGAGCCCAATCGAAAGTCACTGGGAAAAGACCTAGTCCGGAAGCAACGCCGAATAAATTTGCAACTACCACATTCTTTGGGAAGAACCACGTGACGACGCTGAAATAACTCAGTGCTGGAAAGAGGAGCCCGGGAAGGAAGTAGAAGAGAAATGAGCATATCCAGACTGTGAAAAAGAACTTCCAGCGTGTAATTTTCCATCCGTTCGCGATTGTATTCTCCTCTTTGTGCAATGTAGTGAACATAGCAGCTGACATCAACGTTCCAGGCCAGATCATCCCTCCAGGTCGAACGAGGAATCTTCTAGTCAGACCAGCAAAGGTGTAGCCAAGGATCTGAGTGGAGAGGATCAGGAGCAGCTGGTAGGTTATGCTGACTTTCTGGTTGTAGAATTGTGTTTGCTCAACAATCACATCTGTAGCAAATGCAAAGCCAAAGGATACATTGCTGCTGATGTAGACGCAGCTGTGCTCCTTCTCGTTCCATTTCCCTTGGGCTAGCCATAATCGTAAAGTTCGTATAGTTCGTCTATTGTTTGGGTCGCGATTTGCACTGGTTCGCATTCCGTCTATATATATATCTTGGGGATCATTTCGTCGTTTTAAGATTCGGTCCCAGAGCAGACCTAATGGATGGACAAGTAAAAGCGCTATGACTGGTGTAATGGAAACACTGGGGTATCGAAGAGAAAAGAAAAGGTTCGTGGAAGATCCGAGTATTGAAAATAGGAGGGAAAGGATCCACATGCGGGGAGTATTGATAGAGAGAGTCGTATTGTCTATGGCAGACACCGAAGCTCGTACTTGGGGATATGGAGAGTTGTCTGGCGGATCTTCGTCGTTTAGGGAGGAGTCGTCTATGACCTCCTCTGTGGACTCTGAATCGTCCAATGGACTTGCGGTATTGGGTATGGGCATGCCTCCAGCGCTGTATCTCCCTTCCAGCCCAATATCATCTGCCATGTCATCTTGATCCTCAGCCTTTGAAGCTTGACTTTTCCGCCGGCGTTCGAGCGTGAGGTAGCTGTCTGGGAGCTATCGAGCGTACCGGTACTGATTGTATTCCTCAGCCCAGATTTGTTTGCCCTCCGTCTATCCCTGCGTCTAACATCGTCGTCCTCGTCCTCGCTGCCATCTGTAGATGCGCCGATGGGAGCGGCGCCATAGGATCCTGTCCCGAAGCCCGGGGCGGACCGCAGCAGAAGAGGAGCTTTGGACATGAGTCCAGCGAAGGTTCGTATAGGATTTATAAAGGCGAAGGGAGCAGCGTCTGCAGATTCATCGTCGTCGCTATCGTCTTGGTGTTTGCGAAGGAGGGAGGAATTCGATTCAGGGTCGAGGTCGGGGGATTGTGACTTATCACTCGAGTCATCCCTCTGCTGCAGCGGTGAGCGAAGAAAGGATAGAGGAATGGAGCTGGATCGTGAGCTGGAGATGGGCCTTGAGCTATCTCCTGGAGCTCTTGACGTGGAATATGTGGGCATCGGCAGGCGGAGAAAGCTCCCTGTCGGTGTTGGCCACTGCCACTGACCCAGGCGAGACCAAGATGATGCAGGCCCTGACAGACCTCTTCTCGGACTACTATTTGCGGCGGGCAGCAGCGGGTAAGAATCCTGGATGCGGCGCGGGATGTCATATGCAATGTGCAGCTAACTTTAGGTAGAGTCCGTAGAGAGCGCTGTTGCACCTTGGACCTGGTGGACCTGGAGCCCCGCCGAGGAGCGTGACAGAGGGTGGGATGGGGCGAATTTGAGGGTTTATGGCGGGTAGGCAGGGAATGGCGGCAGGGTAGCTTGGATGTAGAACAATGCACACGCGTATACGAGTACAGTATAAAAAGCCTCACTTTCTTGTCCAGATAGTTGCTCCTGTGTGTAGGTAGACGTCACCTGCATCGTTGTACCGCTGCCAGCCCTGGGTCAAACTTAATTTGCTTGAACCTGCACAGAATCTGCAGTGCGTTCTTGCTGCATCGGGGCTTGGCCACCGGGGCCAGGATCGCCATTCGATCAATCGATCAGCCGTTCCACGGACACGTCCCACGCCCGGGACCGGCAAGACGGTGCATCTCCCGCCTTATCTGATCGAGAGATTACGAGATGATAATGCCAGCGAAGCCGCGAGTTCCGCCGGGAATAGTAGTGTTGATGGGAGATAGAAAGACGCAAGAGTGGGATAGATATATCTGAATACTGCCCTATATCATGAAAAAGGGGAAGGAAACGAAGTCGTTACATCTCATCCTGACCGAGGATCTGCCGTCAAGACCTTCGAGTGGCGATTGGCATAGTATAGAATATTCGTACATGTACAAGCCCTACATTTCTGAGTATGCCTTCTCCTTGTTACAATCCCCTTCTGTGCATTTTTGTTTCCCTTCACATCACATTACAGCACAAATCCACCTAAGTATTCTGTGACTCCACACTCTTCTCTTCAACCTCACTCCACAAACCACGCCTCTGACTAAACCTCACCCACCATCTTCTGCATCCTGATTCTACTCTCGGGAGCATCGTATCCAAGTGGAATCTTATTGCGAAATGACCTGATCCGGAGATTGACTCCTCGCCAGCCACAAAGCCCCCAATCTGCAGTCATCAAATTTCAGCTGCAGGTCCAGCGCAACCAGCTGTCTGCAATATAGCACCGGCCCATCAGGACATCGCTACCACCACAAGTCTGAGCTACAAGTATAACAAGCCCCCAACATCCCCTTTCTCAATATCGCGTCGAGTTTCTTAAAGCAGTCTGCCCCAGCGAGCTCTGTTGGAGTCACATCTCGCACCTCGCACCTCGCGCCTCTACCCAATGCGAGCAGTACTGCCCTGGCAAGTTGCCATTTACGAAACCGTTAATATCCCGCTTGGCTCAGTCAGCCCCGTCTAAGCATCACTTCCTTTTCTGTATATTCTTACCACACTCAGAGATGACAAAGTCTATAGATAACCTCAACTCGCCATTGCGAGCCAATCATCTGCTCATCACGTGGAACCATTCGTAATCCTTCGTACTTGTCAGCAGTTTCAGCTGCCCCTGAATAGACATCTTCAACCACAAAATGTCTTTATTGAGAGTGGCCAAGTAGCCATTAACGATGAAGTTCTGCAAGGCAGTTTAGTTCAGCACATCGAAGGCCTCAGGTGGAAGTGGAGCAGCCGCCGTCTACAACCCCAATACCACCCGGCACTCAAATCCCCCTGCTCATACCGTACATACGAAACTTTATCATTGCAACCCCAATCCTCTCCCAAAAAACAAGGAGCTCGCCACAACTGCCGCGACGGCATGCAAGGCAACGTTCCCCTGGAAATCCGCCCATCACATTACTCATCCCGCATTACGCTCAATGATTGGCCACCAAGTGCAGGAACGCAAGACTTCACTCCTTCAACGAGGCTGTGGCCACTCCTCTCCAAGCACACGCAAGTGCAAGTGCGCCTCGTGCAGTATGCAGAAGGATTGCGGATGGCCCCGAAGTGTCGTGCATTACAGTACAGAATCCCGCTTACAAGCGAGCCGAGTCGAGATCTGAAAATCCCAACATTGGATCTATTTTATACTACTCCATTCGTTGCAGGTTCTACCGATCTCACTCACCGCGGCGCAGGAGCAGTCATCATCACTACACCCCCCTTGCAGGTAAGACTGCATCGCATTGCGGCTCCAGATCGAGCTCCCGCCCTCGCCCCCTATCTATGTGCATCCTCTACCTAAGGCATACTCCACGTTTATATCAATGATCTTCCCCAAACCCTGCTTCCTTGCCCCGAGCTCCCCAGAGCGTTTCTCCAAATGCCGCTCCAGCATTTGCTCATACTGCTTTTCCCTTTTACATTCTATACAAATGCTTCTTGTCAATCATGCTACTACCCTTCCGGCGCCCTCGCCCCCTCTGACCTCCCGTGCTCGAGCTCCCCCACCTCAACATGCTGCGGCCGCGGCTACATCTGCCTGTCCAACAATATCTGTCAGAACCCAGATTACCCACCTTCCTACTCCCGCGGCTCCTGCACAGACAGCACCTTCACGTCGCCCTCTTGCCCAAAGTTCTGCCTCTCCTCTACTTCTACCCTCGACGGTGGTCAGCCGATGCTGAAGTGCAACAATACGAGCATGAATATGTATTACTGCAATGATGGGAATGCGACGGCGGGTGGAGGTAACTGCTCGGTGGGGCAGGATGTTGTTGTTTTCGCTAGTTAGTCACTTCAACCTCGAGCGGTGTACAAACGTTAACGAAACAGACTCTCCAACACCTCTTACAACCCTCCCCTTCTCTGCCCCAACCACCTCGCCACTACCAACTCCAACTCCAACACCACCCCCCGCGTCCGCATCCTACGCCTCAACCCACGCCCTAGCAATCGGCATCTCCGTCGGCGCATCCATCTTCATCCTTCTACTCGTACTACTCGCCTGGTTCATCTTCTTCCACCGACGGCAGAAAATGGAGCTCGAAGAAGTCTACAAAGGCCCCGTTCGCTCAAGCCCGGCAGGCATTCTGAGAAACCAATCCGCGCCGAAGATTACCAATGAGCCGGATTGGCCCTTGGGACGACGAGGGGGTGATTTGGGGGGTTTGGGGACAGAGGGCATTGAGATGGTGCCGAGGAGGCCGGGGAGGCCGGTGTTGAGGGATAGTGAGACGCGGTTTATTGAGGGGGAGGAGGGGAGGAGGTTGGTGTGAGGAAATGAAATTAAATAAACTAAACATATGCAACAACAAGGCTATCAAACGCTACTTTTTTCTCGCTGACTTACTTTTGTTCGGATTGATAAATCAAGATCAGATCTCCCTAGCTACATGAAAAAGGAGATCACTGTCTACCACAATCAGCATACTGCTCGTGCCTATAGCTCGTACCCACAGCTCGAGCAAAGCGGATACTTGAGCCATTCTTTCAGCGTTGCTACAACGCACTGGCAGCAGATCACCGAGGCGGCTTGGGCATGCATTCCGAGGTATGCGTAGGTAGTTTAACAAGAATGAAGAAAGACAAGACGAGGAATCGAAGGGAGATAATCTGCAGTGATGTTGACAAAATCCCAGCCAGGACCTCCACACACCTCAATCAGCTTGGAACCCTCGACAAAGTAGATGGGAGCTAGCATTCAGACAGTGCTGAGTTCGGATTCCAGTAATCTCCCCAAGATACCGCATATGCTAGCAGCTGAAGTCCAAGTGCCTGACAGGCAGAAAACTTGCGTCGCCGTCCTTTGTCAGCTGAAACGGCAGCTCCCGCTGAACAACCAAGAAGACGTTTGCTGACCGAAATCCCGTCGCTTCAGATAACTGCTGGCGGGCAATTGCCGACAACGGCTGGTGAACGAGGGGGATCCAAGAGGCTGATCGATCATGCAGAGTCGTATCGGGCAATGTAAGTTTGTGAACCTGCCCGAATTGGAATTATGAAAAGACGACGAGTTCCTGCTCTGACACAAACATGATCATTCCAGAGAAACGGGCTAGCAAAGCGGCCGTCAAGTAGAGATAGGGGTGTGGGGGAGGAAGGGTACCAGTACTGCTCGGAAGCTGATACTTTGATCAGAGAGAAGTCAATGTTGAAATTGGCAAGAGCTAGGGTTTTCTGATCTTGGGCAGCTGCGAGGGAGCCTGATATTTGGGAGAGCGGTGCCATGGCGAGGCCTGGAACTGAGTACCTGGATACTGACTCTAGATGCATTAGTTGAACTACTTGTTCAAATGACGGGATCGAGATCCTTCACGGAAGGTATGTTCACAAATTGACAGCACATTGCAATGAGTGAAAAGCATCCATTGAGGTGCAGCCTTGCTGTACGCCTATCGCCCAAGATGCCTATTCCTCAAGCAAGCCTCACAAGCGGGCCATCTCTCTCGACGTCCAGCCTGTGAGAGCAGAGCGAATCAGCCACAATGGATGCATCTCCAATGAGATGAGCAGAACGTGACGAATAGGTAGGGCTCCGTGGGGCTGCACTGGCAGCATTTGACCTAGCTCTACACTTATAGAGCATATAAATGATATAGATGACAGTATGACAGTATCTGGGTATATGAAGGGTTGATATTGTTAAAGAAAACCAGAAGGAGTTCCTCTGGACTCTGCGGTGACGTCCCCGGCACGTGACTCCGGTGAAACTCTACTCCGGCGCCGTTTTGGTGTCATCAAACAATCTAGAACCAGCCCAAGGCATCAGGTCAGCTCTCACTCTCCATCCTGACTCTCACGCTTACGGCGACAGTATTGCCAACACCTCCCACACAACCACTCTCCTTAATTGCAATCCCATTTTCACACCATGGGACACGTCTCAGGCCTCGGCGCCTTCTTCATCATCGTCGCCTTCCTGGTTGTGGCCGGCGGCGCAGCCTGGATTATCTACACACACCTCCGCGCGCGCAGATTGGGCCTCCCAACGCCGACATTCGCATCCTACAACCCTTTCAAGCGCTCAGAACGGCCATATGGAGCTCCGGGTCCTGCGCCGGGAGGAGTCGTGGGCTGGGTCAACGACAAGCTGCGAGGATTGAAGAACAGGAACAACCGGTCAGCAGGAGGAGCATACGAGGAGCCTTTGAGCACCAACGTGCGAGGACGCGCGAGCAACAGAGGCTTTGGTCCGTTGGATCCGGATGATGCGTGGGATGCCCGCGTTGGCACAGAGGCGGATGCGTATGGTCCAGGCGGATATTACGAAGAGCAAGAGCTTGGTCTACACGGTGGAGATCACCACCTTGCGCCAGCTCCAGGCGTTGGCACCGAGAATAGGGGAAGAAGCTTGAGCCGCGAACCAGAACCGTATATTGGCGGATCCCAGGCGGGGTTGGACAGAAGATATGACGAGGAGATGGGAAGGAAACCCGCCGCAAACCCATTTGACGATTCTGCGGAGCCCAGCAATGTCAGCTTGAGAGGAGTGAGTCCAAGGCCAATTGATACTTCGAAGCCGGCGAAAGGACACAAGGCGAACGAGAGCGCCGACAGCAACAGCCCTACGGAAAGGAGGTCGATGTTCCGGGAGAATATGTAGGGGATGCGTTTATAGGTAGTAATGGGTACATTGGTTCGGCGCATTGGCATGGATTTTACGGCTTTCTTCATGATGTATTAAGATTCCGAAAAGCTGCAGGGTTTCAATGAAACATGGTCGTCGTTGCCTTGCTATAATTACTCAATTGCGATATAAACTTTTTTCCATCGACGCTATTCACCTTCAACCTCAACTTCAACTTCAGCTGTTCACTTCATCCTACCAACAATTTACTCTCGCAGGACAATCTCCTATTCCCAATACCCTTGTCACCTCTAATAGATCTTTATTCGCGCACGTGTCGATAAGATACGTGGATCGAGCTCCACAGCAGCTTCACCCACTTCATTCTTCACACCCCGCCATCTCCACCTCAATCCAAACCTCACTCCTTCTCCACCACCTTAATATCCTCAAGATGGCTTCAATAAACCTACAAGAGATCCAGGATCTCCTCATCAGCGTCGCTCACGAAGCAGGCGGCATGATGCTAACCGCAACCCCATCCCACCTCAACTCTGGCACCAAAAAGAACTGTACGCTCCTCCTTCCAAGCTGCATTGTTATATCCTCCCATTCCTAACAATATTCAGCCGCCGACTTGGTCACCGAGACCGACCGCGCCGTCGAGAAGATGGTCTCCACGCGCCTCCTCTCCGCCCACCCCACCTTCTCCTTCATCGGCGAAGAAACCTACGTCCCCGGCGAAACACACCTCACCTCCGCCCCAACCTTCATCGTCGACCCAGTTGACGGCACCACAAACTTCGTCCACGCCTTCCCTGCTTTCTGCATCTCCCTCGGCTTCACAATCGACAAAATCCCCACGGTCGGCGTCATTTATAATCCTTTCCTCGACGAACTATACACGGGTATCAAGGGACAAGGATCGTTTGTTACAAGAAAGGGAGGAGAAAAGGAGAAGCTGCCGCTACGCAAAGAGCCAGAGCCGCTTGTTGACCTGAGTACGTGCTTGATTGGGGCAGAATGGGGCAGTGATCGAAGCGGCAACAACTTCAACCTCAAGTCCAAGGTCTTTACAAAGCTTGCTGCTTCGAAGGAGGACGGCGGTGCCATGGTACACAGTATTCGATGCGTCGGTAGTGCGGCGTTGAATCTGGCGTACGTTGCGGCTGGACAGCAGGATGTGTTTTGGGAGGGCGGTTGCTGGGCTTGGGATGTTGCGGCGGGCTGGTGCATATTGACAGAAGCGGGAGGTATCATGGCTAGTGGAAATCCTGGAGACTGGCAACCAACTGTGGATGGTCGAAAATACTTGGCTGTGCGAGGAGCGCCGAGTGGGCAGAAGGAGATTGTGGAGGAGATGTGGAAGGTTATTGGGGACGGAAGGATGGATTATGAGAGCTGAGGAGAGTTTATGGATGAAATTGCATCTCTTTACGGCGTTGCTCTTAGGATAGAAAATGCGGCTTTTGTTGATAGACCAAGACATACAAAATGGAATTGAACATACGTTACTTTATCCTGGGAGTCCAGAGTATTTATTCGTGTAGCTGCTTCACACAAGATGTGATCAAGTGCCGATTATAGTCAATGGCTTGCCCATTTCATCAAGGTTTTCCCTGCTCAAGCTCTGCAACTCTTACTTGTTCTCCACCCCACTTTGCTCGCTATGAAGTAAGACTACGCGGCATTCCTCAGCGTAAAGACTACATAGGCTTGCTTTGACCCTTATGACCCCTTTCTAGGTTTTTCTTTTCACATTGCCGATTTGAAGGTGTTTGAATGTCCCGCAAGCAGTGGGACATTCCTCATATACTAAAAAGTATCCACTCGTTTCGATTTGGTAACATTGTAGAGGCAAGGTCAGAGGCAAGGGGTACGCTGAGCAATGCCTCGTGCTCTTACCTTTTGCCACCAGCCATCTTCATTTCGTATACTCATCTTGGATCCTCTCGCAAGCTGTTCTACTTCACTTCTTTTGCAATTCTTTTTTTCTTAAGTCCGTGCACTTGGTCTATAGAAGAGGAGAACAAGATTGGAAGATTTCCATAGCATCTTGATATTATCAATTGTAGAATTGTCACTCGATCCGGTATCTTGTTATGTTTCCGGAGAACTTGCTCTCAATTGAGAGAGAATTCCTAGATGGGCGAGAGATCATCAAATCTCAGCCTCCTCAAATACGTGTCGTACGAAGTGGACCGCCCCCAGCGAGGCTTGAAGCTGGACAGCAGAGTTTTCATCGTGCAAGCTCACTGCATTGAATCCTAGCAAGCGTTCACCGAGCGCGATCAAGCCGGGCTAAGATTTTGCAAGCATAAATAGAGGGTGTGATGAGAAGTTGGGAGAACATATTGGAAATGCGAGACGTGGTCAACTTGAAGCAAGTAAGCTGCAAGTATACTCGAGCTTGGCGCTTCAAGATGAACGTTAGCAGAGACAGAGAAAACAAATGAAGAAATTGTGGTCGGTGTCTCGTTTGTTGCCTTCTAGCCGAAAACAATAATAGGACGAAAGTTTGGCGCCACGTGGAAGTCTTAGAGCATAAGACATCAATATTCGAAGAGCAAAGGCTTTCCCCTTCCCGACCTCCCAACAGGGAATATTTGGGGGCCGATGCAAATACTGGGGTAAGCTTTATCAGGGTTGTGAGATCCTGCTGGGGGAAAATGTTCTAGAACGGCGCAGCACATGGCACGACCAGATGATCCCCTATACCAAACAAATTTGTAATCGACCTTCCTGCATACCCCCAGGCAACATCACTTGTGAAAGCATGAGCAGGGGCAACCCTACAATGAATCTTCAGATGAGGTTCAAGACCCTTCAAACGAGTGCGGTAGTACGAGCAGGTTGCCAGAGTGGATGTTCGATCTGACCAAGTACTTCTCAGCTTGAGCCTCTTCTAACCACGAAGAACATCATCGAGATTCTCATAGACAGCATTGCGGGGTCTCTTACACTCACATGGCAAGGTACTCCTCGTCACTAATTAATCAGATCCTTGGTCCTTTTCGGACTCCGATTCGGAAAACTTGAGCAGCAAAATGGATAAACTCAAGCACCACTTTCCCAAACTCCTGTTTCAACAACCAGGTCCAGAAGTATTGTTTCCGAAAAGCCCGAATATAAACTCCCTTGATCCTGGATTCTTGGGATGTGGTCAGGGGCACCCAATGATGGCTGCTATCACACTTCGCTAGCGATTCTACCGGTATGCCGTCAGCATTGCAGCCCGGACAAGTCCCTGAACACCGTCTGCAAGTCAGCCTCCAGTACAAGGACAGGCTCCCATGTATCGCATCACTAGTACCATGCCAGATCTTTGACGTGGAATAATCTCTCTGTGTCTAAACCGGAGCAATGCTGTTGGTGTAGCTGGTATCCAACCGAGCGCACTTCCTCGCTTGTCCACACCCCATGGGGCCCCAGAGGCAGGGGCTCATCTCAAGAGCATAAACCATGTGAATATGGGGCCGAAGCTTGTCAGGGAAAGCTCTGGGCCGGAACATGAATTGAACGTATGATCATTTCACTCGAAGTACTGAAGATGACTAAACAGAATTGCCCGGGTCTTGACTACCTAGTACCGCCTCAAGAGCTTTTTACTACACAGAATTCCAGCGAAAGCACCCCTATAATGATTCCGATACACTGCCTTGACTCCGACCATGACTCAGCTCAATCGTACTATCACTCTCCTTCCCCGTATGCCTTCTCACCCTCCCCTCCCTTCTCTCATCCAGAACCGTAAACCCACTCGGCAGATTCCTAGTCCTGAGCCTCGCAATCACACTCTTACAAATCGACAAGCTCGTAGTGAAATAGATCACCGTATTCCAGAATCCCTGCAGAGGCAGCACAAGAGCGGAGCCGATGTTGAGTGCGTAAGATGGATTCTTGGGGTATCGTAGCTGGTAAACGCGGTTCACGGATGCGGGGACCCAGGTGATGAGAATAGAGATTGCGAAGAGCATAGCACACTTAGTGTAGGCCCATTTGATCTTATCCATGCTGCTCGGCCGTCTTGGGAACAGGTGGGCTCGCGGCGTGGTAGGGAGACGGTTGCTGGTGTCGTGTGCCGAAATAGTGATGCTGTATTGGTCTTTGCCAGCAGCAGGCTTCTCGGGACGGATATATGCTTGTGATGGTTCCGTAGGAGATTTGATGTGTCTTTCGGTTGTTGTTACCTCGACTTCGGTGGTGCGTAGCCCGGTGAAGGCAGGCTCGGGGTGTGTGGAGTCGACGGTGCCATTTCCGCCGGACATTGCTCGAAGTTGAGAGCGTTTTTGGAAGATCTCGACGCCAACGCGGAGGTATATGACGAGGGCAGCGAGTATAGCTAGCCATATCGGGGCGTAGTAAGAGTATATTCTGATTGCAGCCCAATCGTTATCAATCCAACACCAGAGCTATGAGGTGTTAGTTACGCTCACTTCGACGGATGAAGCACCTACCGTTGCATTTCCGTACATCTTTCCCTTCTTCTTGGTCTTGTAGAACAGACAAAACATGGCGGGAATGAAAGGGAGCCCGTAGCATATGATTCCATATATCCAGTAGAGTTTCTTCAGGCGGTATGCGTCGTAACGGCGAAAGAAGACCAAGTAAACATTGAGTGCCATTGCACAACTCCACAGTGGATCCGATTGCATGAACCTATTTCCAGTAAGTAGTGAATTAAAAATATGGTGAAAAATCTGACATTTCTAATAGGAATCCTTGAAATTGACACAAGGCACCGTTGACTTGTGTGAGGGCCGAGCCCCCAATGAGCGCGGCAACATTGGCGAAAAGGTTGGCAAAGGAGGCATAGAAAATGAGGGTATTCGACAACGTCCTGAAATCTTTGATGCAAATGAAGGTAGTGAGAAGGATGAGCGTTCCAGTCACAGAGATCGAGGCCGTCGTACGCTCGATGATAATCAGCGTTGCGATTTGAGGTTCGGTCAACAACCCCATGGTTGATGATGGAAGAGCCTTGCAGAAGCTGTGGGGATACTAGTACCACGTCTCGACATGGCCTTGCAAAGAAAAACGCGTGCAGAGGAGACGCTCATATATTATGTGGGCTTTCGTCTGTGCGTCTGTGAATCGCAGCTGGTGAATTGCAGTATGAGATATTGCTCTTCCACCAACCTTCCTGCGGGCCATCACAGATGTTGGATAATTTGGGTCACCTCTAGCGAGGACTGGGGGCACGAAGGGATCAAGAGTGACAGCGGATAAAAAACGTGCAGAGTACAGACGGGCTGGCAGTATGTAAGAGTCGGGAAGACCCCAGATCCGCACGGCTCCGGAGGCAACAATCGGTCCAAGGTATGATATGAGCGTGCACGTACTAGGATCTATACTGAGATTAGAGAGACGTGAGCCATTTGATTAGAGTTGATTGAGGCGGCTTGGACGACCGGGGGTTGCCGTTTGATATTTCGGGGGCTTTTCAGAGGAGCAGGATTCTGAGGGGGGCAATTTCGGGAGAAGCATGCATAGAGCAGGCGACGACGGATCTTGTACACCGATTGAGGGCACAAAAACGGTTGGATGGCTTCGTATTGGGCGCCCAATGCATCTTCCAGGTGGTCAGTGAGATGTTTGCTGTCGGAGGTGTTACACATTTCGGGGGTTTCGCCAAGGGACGGCATGGAAGCTGGATGGCTGACCTGTGGCGTACCGGCAGACCACATCAAGGCTGATATTGCGTAACACCAACACCAATTTAGCCTATTTTTTGGGACTTTTGAGCGCAGTGAAGCTTACTCTCTACTCGCAGCGGATGGGTGATCGTTAGGTTGGAAACATCAGCTCAAGATGACGAGAGAGTGCTTTGACTTGATTATGTAGAGCCTAGTTTGTGAGGCCATGGCTTGCAAAAGAACCTCCAAATCCCATGTCTATACAGAAAGGTTCACGAAATATGCCGCCGAAGATTTCAACACTTCCAACTTCCAGCTTCAAATAGCCTTGATATTCCACCTTCGTTCCACAGCTTCATGTCGTGTAGAAGAAGTCTGGGCGCTTGTCGCCAAGGATTTCAACTTCTTTCTCAGTCTTGCCTTCAACCCAGTGATCTCTCTTGCCGGCAAGCCTCGCTGCATTCTCCCGTTCAAGCAAGAAATGCATGACCACGCTTCCTCCGCAAAGAAACACAACCATGTAGGCGATGATAGTAGCATGGCCAACCGCGAACTGTGGGGTCTTGAAAAAGATATTGCTGCTTATAACGCCATTGAGATTGCCCCAGCCAATGACGAAGCCAAGAACGATGCCACGCTTATACACGCCTTCAGCGTTACCAGCGACCCAAGCAATTGTGTTTGCAATGCATGGATAAATACCCATAACGCCAAGGAATGTGCCCTAGTATTGAGTTAGCATGGAAGCATGGCCTTCAGAAGGAGATGGCAGCACTCGAGAGCCATTTCAAAGAACACAAGTGACGTACTGCATATTTTGTGTGATTACTATGCGATCCAAGAAGCATGGCGAACCCAATGACTCCAATCAACGAGACAACAATGTTGCACAATCCACGTCTTCTTGTGCGGTCTGCGTAGTACCCGACGGCGACAGTGAGTACAGCAGCGCACGCATACGGTGGCACAGTCATGAGTTGAGCTTTAGTTGTCTTGTAGCCCAGACCGGCAACAATAGACGGCAGGAAAAGCGAGATTCCGTACAGCGGCATATCTGCGCCCATATAAATCACCATGCCCATGTACATCTTCCAGTCTTTGATAGCCGTCCAGAGGTAAGACATCTTGAACTCCTCATGTTCGGCGCTGGATTGTTGATCGAGTTTGAGTCGGCGATGGACGCGGGCACGATCTTGGTCGGTAAGGAAAGTTGCAGTGTCTGGAAAGTCGTGAATAAGCCAGAACGAGAGGGCCCCAGCGAGAACTGTAGCAAGACCTTCGATGATAAATATCCAAGCCCAACCAGGTCGGCCTCCAAGTCCACCCATGTTCTCGATTGCGGCAGCAAGAAGACCACCAAAAGATCCAGAAAGCGCAGCAGCCGAAAAGAAGATTGCCTGGGAAAGATTAGAAAAGTAAGGATGAAAGTGGGATTCACCTACAGCTCGAACGCCGAACTCGCTGCGCTTGTACCAGCAAGAAAGGAAATAATTGACTCCAGGGAAAAGACCGGCCTCAGCCAGCCCCAGGAAGAATCGCGCTGCCATCAAGCCAGACCAATTCTTGACAAAGCCCATGGAAAGCATACAAATACCCCAGATGATCCTGGAAGCAAGTTAGACATGACTGTGTGGTGTAGTGGTGATGGCTTACATGATGGTTGGGAGAAAGATCGATGGTCGGAGGCGCTTCAAGAGGACATTGGCCAGAGGTTCAAAGAGAGCGTATGACACGAAGAATATCGACAGAGCAGCATTGTACCTTCCAGTTGACATCTTGTGCAAACTGGTTTGCAGTCCAACGATCTTGGCATTTCCGATGTTGGTTCGATCCAAGAAGGAGAGGAGGTACAGCAAGCAGAGCTGTGAATGTATGAGCATTGTTTTCTCAGCCAGCAACAACCATACATACCCATGGAATCAATTGCAAATCGAGCTTCCGAACGAGCTTGCGGTCCTGTACAAATGTTAGAATATCTCAATTGAAGACGAGGTTTCCACCCACGATTGCAGCTCGCTCAGCTTCGCTCAAGTGCGCGTCGGGATCTTCACCGAGAGGTGTAATGGTGGGGACTGCTCCAATGTTCTTCTCGTCCTCACTTCGATCGCTGTCTGTTCTGGGGGAGTGCTTGGATTCCATGGTGGCAAAGGCGCAAAGAATTCGTGGTAACTTGTATTGTAAAAAGTAACAAAAGCCTTGCTACGGGAGGAGATGTAAGCTAGTGCTGGCGAAAATTGTCGAAGCAGAGTTTTGTTGGAGGTGCCGCAAGAAAGGTGAATCTGCTATTGGCAATATGCAACACGGTGGCGCAGCTCGGATGGAAATCAACGACTGGCAGAAAAGCTTCATGGATGAAGGTTCTGTGTTCCTGGCTGAACATGGACATGGACATGTATCAAGGTCCCCAGCACAACACCAACTGTGCAACGTGCAGGAAAACCCGTTGGATGCCGCGAAAGCGCCGCGGGGCTGCGGGACCAGCCCCAGATTCGCACAGACATAATAGACAAGGAAGGAAGATGAATGGGAATGGCAAGGGTTGATCTCAGGCAAATACCCATGTACGCCAAGTGTTGGATCGCTCATGGAATCCGCAAATCACGTCCGCTGGGAAACATTTGTAGCGTTCTGCAAGCGGGAACTTCTCCGGTTTACTGGAGCAAAATGCTTAACTGATAAGCTGACAATGCTGGTAACACAGAATCCTTTACAGGGCAAGACAAGACTATTGATGCTTCATGCAGTGCAACGAAGTGTGAAGGTTGGGTTACTCGCTCGAGCTGCCAGAAATCTGAGGTGATGAAGAAGGATGCTTGTGCACCAGAAGATGACACCCAGAATGTACACATACACCGAAGGAGCCAGGTGGTCGCGTGCTGAAGCATGCAGCCGTTGGTATTCCGTGGTGTTGTGTTCAGGTATAGCCTTATAGGGAGTACATGAAGCGGCAGAGCCTGGTTGGCAGCGGCAAGGCTATAGATTTCTCTCTTAGAACTTCCGTTTCCCATGGTTGTGGTCGGTCTCCGATGCACTCCAACTGGATAAAAGCAAACTTCATGCATCCACTTGTCTGCCTACCAACGAATTTCCAACAAGGTTACATTGCCATGGAGCTCTTCGCAACGGAAGAGGAAGGACGGAGAGACTTTCATTTCGGTTTCATTAAATGGAGTAGGACGATACGGCTGGTATAGATATAGATATTTTGGATGTTGGGAACACAAGATGAGGCTGTGAAGGAGGAAGGGAAAGAGTCCAGGGGCCAGATGAAGTGTGGTTCCGAGCTGAGGTTAAAATTCGGGCTAAACTCTTGCGGGCGTTCAGGGGCCTGTGCACCAGAAACATTCGCAAAGCTTCTCTCAACGTTGCAGCCAACACCAACATTAATATCCAGCTTCTTTAAATAGCTCTGCAACACCAACAAATCCCTACAAAACACTCGGAATACGATACAAAACTGTTACTCAATCACAATAAACCGGCAATCACTTTGGGGGCTGAAAGACGGTTGACATCTTCCACAACCTCACCAAGGCACTCGACCGGCATAGACCGGCACGGCAGACAACAACCTGGTTTCAAGAATGTTAATTCGAATCATTTGTGTCCTTTCATTAGACTGCACTTCCAATTCGTTGAAGGTCTCAAGTTCTCCAAGATAATCCCCCGCAACCCGGAAAGTCGCGCTTTCCCGAAAGCATCATCCTGAGCCACAAAGAACATGGCTGGACCCATTCAACTTTCCTACGTGTCCTCGAGTCCGAACATCTCATGACAAATTCTCTTTGAAGCTGAATCAGCGAAGGCCCTTTCTTGTTCATCCAATTCCGGAACCCTCTTTCAAAGCTGGAAAGTACAAGTTCCTAGCTCTCCGAACAATGATTGAACACCTCTCCACTCCAAATACAACTGTGTGGCATTCAAAGTTGAACCATTCTCCAAGTATACTTCATGTCCTATTCTCTTGTCTTCAACATGATCACCATGGAGACCATTGGTAAACCTGAAGTCAACGAGGCGATGCTTGCCCCTCCAAGCAGGGCAGTTGAAAGGTTTGATGCTGAGGTAAAAACCACTCTAGTTGAGTCAACGCATTGTCGTGTGTATCATACACCGCAAGGCCCAGGCAATCCTATGCAGAGCTTGCACCCCGGCCCTCCTCCCCCGGCTCCACATCCACCAGCGGTCTTGCCATCGAGGAAGAAGGGCGAATCACCGCAAACTCGGCAAAGCTTGAAGAAACACCACAATACTTTGTTGCAAAAGTACAATACTGACCTTGCGATATATAAAGTCAAACAGGCCGAGTGGGTTCAGTTATATGCAGGTTACTCAAATTCTCTAGATCTCGAAGAACTTGCCACGAACCCCGAGGACTTAGACGAAAATGAACCACAACACGACGTTACTACTGATGCTATTACAGCTGCTCAGCCACTGGTCGTCTGCACGCATGGCCGAGGCTCCGGGCTGGACACCAACCACATGGTCTCGTTTGCCAAAGGGTTTGCACGCGAGGCACCAATCCTGCTATTTGAGGACAGAAACGCAGACGAGCTCCATCGTGTGTCAGTGATGCGAACCTTGGGCAGCTACTACCCCAGCATCAAAGTATTTTCCGGCAGAAGTGCAGGTGCTCGAAATGCTGCAAAGGCTTCCATCCACGCACCTGTCAAACGGCTCATTTTCTTCACCTATCCTCTGGTACGAGAACGGGACTTCCGATATACTGATCTCTTAGCTCTAGGAGCAGACATCGAGGTCCTTTTTATTATTGGAAATGACGACCCCTTGGCACAAGGAGCCCACCTCCGCGAGATTCGATCTCGTATGAAAGCAAAGTCTTGGGTATGTGTGTTCCGATATTCCATCATAAAGAAATGCTAACTCCATTGATTCTAGTGGATTAACCTAAACAAAGGCGACCACGCGTTCAAACTCTGGAAGAAGGGTGGAATGGAGGTCATAATAGATGTCGCAGGCCAGATCGCAGCCATCTGGGCCAAAACTGCGGTTCTAGATCCGACATTGACCGAACTAACGATGAAATTTGAGGAAAATCCCGCGAAGGATGAAAACGGAGACCCAACGTTTGATCTTGTGTGGGGAGGATGGCAGCCACCTCTTCCAGATACGCCTCAGTCGGCAACGAATTTCACCGTAAATATTGAAGGGGGCAAGTTGCCAACCGGGGGTGGAAGTTTCCGCTTTACGGTGCCTGGGACTAAGAAGTAGGACTGGTAGTATGATATGACTAGTTTGATATACAGTCGTAAATGAAAAAGTAATCATAAATGAGAAAGCGAGAGGTTAACGACGTGTGATGATGGAAATGGCTCTCGATGTATCTGCCAAGATTTGGCGTTAGTCACAGGAACAATCACAATTCGAATGAATCGTGGGAAATGAACGATTGACGGTGTTTCGGGATATTGTTCATTTCTCAGACGTAGCGCGTCACTCAACCACCCTGAATACCCTTCGTAATATCTGAAGTTAGAATCTCATTTGCTCGGCCGACTGGCACTCCGCCCATTCTTCGTCAAATGCCAAGCTCCTTGCAGAAATCCTTGATCCAGTAGCTGTCCATCCTCACCAACCTCCAAAACACCGCTCGCCTCACCCTCAGAATCCACAACAGTCGTCTTGGCACCAGCCGTCGTGTAATAAAGGCATACCTCGACACCCTCATTATAATTGTATACCGTCCTCGTCTCATGCCATTTCCCGAGAACAAGAACGGTATTTTCTCGAACATACAGCGGGAGCGTATCGAAATTATGAGTTTCCTTGAACCAACCAGGTCCCTGCTTCGTTTGGTTCGTGAAGAAATTCGTCCACTTTCCTTTCGGAAGATAAAACTCCACATTGCCTGATTCCTCAAAAACAGGTGCAACGAGAAGGCTGTCTCCAAACATGAACTGTCGGTCTAGGTACCACGATGTTGGATCATCAGGAAACTCAAGACACATGGCACGAAGCGAGAGAGGTATGCCGAGTCTGACCGACTCCTGAGCCTGCGAGAAGATATACGGCATCAGACGAGCCTTCAGCGCTGTCCACTTCGACAAAGTCCTGGAGCAACCTTGGTCGCTTGTGTCATCATTATCGACAGTCCACGGTACTCGGAAAGAATTGCTCCCATGCAAACGAGAATGCGAGCAAAGAAGCCCAAATGCTACCCAGCGTTTGTAGATCCATGGCGGTGGGTATCCTTCGAAACCTCCGATGTCCACGGACCAAAACGAATACCCGCAGAGTCCAAGACTGAGACCTCCACGAATCGACTCGGCCATTGCTTCAGCTGTAGATTCACAATCACCGCCCCACTGAACAGGAAACCGTTGAGTACCCGCAGTAGCGGCACGCGCAAATAGCACTGCTTCGTTCTCGCCGAATCGATCCTGCAGGGCCTCGTACACGATCTTGTTGTACAAAAAGGCATAGTAGTTATGCATTTTCTTTGGGTCGAGGGTAGAATCGTACCACTTGACGTCTTCCGTGGGTATACGCTCGGCAAAATCGGTTTTGATGGAGTCAACTCCCTTGTCGAAAAGGTCTTGAAGGCAGCCAACGTACCATTCGGTAGCTTCTGGATTGGTGAAATCGATGATGCCCATTCCTGTCTGCCAGAGATCCCATTGGAATATATCCCCGTTCTTCCGTTTCAAGAGGTATCCTTTGCTAGCCGCCATCTTGAAGACTGGAGATGCTTGTCCCAAGTATGGGTTTACCCACACGCAGACTTTCTTGACAAGGCCTGAAAAGTCAGTATGGCGCAGTGAAGGGATTTGATGAAAGCTTACCAGACTTCTTGAGACGAGTTATTTGGGCCTTTGGATCCGGGAACATCTTGGAATCAAAGACGAAATCACACCAGTGGAACGCTTTCATCCAGAAGCAATCAAAGTGGAATACCTCGACTGGAATATCTCTACCTTTCATGCCCTCCAAGAATGAGTTGACTGTAGACTCATCGTAATTTGTGGTGAAGCTGGTACTAAGCCATAGACCAAAACTCCAGCTCGGGACTTTGCCCGGCTTCCCGGTCAATATGGAGTATTTCTGGAGAACTTCTTTGGGCGTTGGGCCATGGATAATGTACCTGATTTATCAGCACGCGATTTAATGAGCTCGGAACCGAATTACCATTTCAGTCTTTGCCCTAGAACACTGGTTTGAACTCTGCAACATCTTTCACTTCCAATCTCAAGTTCAACCTTGTCCGGAGTATCGATAAAAATACCATAACCTCGAGAGCTAATCCATAGAGGAACGTTCTTGTACGCTTGATCACTGGAGGTCCCACCATCTGCATTCCACAAAGTGATAGCCTGCCCAACCTTATTGAAAGCCCCAAACCTCTCTCCCAGACCATGTACCGTTTCGCCAACGGACAGTGTGGTTTGTGTGAAGATGTAATGATCCAAGTTCCTCATGTCCGCTGTTTGCATTGGATTGCTCGTCGCTGGACTGTATGCGAGGCCGATGCTTCGATTGAGGAGGGAGGTAAGCTCTTTCGAGCCATCGGTGGCATGGAATCGAATATCGAAGTCGTGGTCTGCAGTTTTCACAGTGGCAGAGAGGGAGCCTGATGACAGCGTGGTGTACTTTTCGGAGGTCTTGATATTGACGTCGCTCTTGTCTGGTTTGCCTGCGGGGTAAAGATCGAAGTGAGGTCCTGGGTTGAGAGCCCCGAGCCAATGCGTAGCTTCGACGGAAATGGCTCCATCAAAGGGAGCTGCGATGTCCTGTTTCCGTTAGCAGAAGATGTGTTGAGAGATATGGCTACTCACTATAGTCAGCGTACTGAGATTCAAAGAGTCAGACCTCTGTAGAACCTTCCGCGTTGGGCACAGCAAGCTGATCCCTTTCCCGTCTTCTCTTTCTGTGATAGAGTAGACCTCTTCTGCATACTCGAGGCGCTTGCCTTCGGCTGGCAGCCACATACCATCACGGAACTTCATATTTGATCTTGAGAGGATAGAAAAACAGGTGCTCGTGGAGAAACTACCAAGTACTTTGAGGATATAGAAGCAGGATTCAACGTCAACAATATGTTTGGTTTATTTGCGGAAACTTCCGGCTAGCAATACTCTGTAGATCTGCAGAGACAACAAACCTTTGGCCAGCAACATGCCCCGCTACTCGCGATATGCTCATTGGTGGCACAGAGTTGTGGGAGCGCGTCAAGCTAGAGCTTCACCTACTTTCACCTACTTTCACCTACTTTATCCTGCAGGAGGCATGATGATAAATGGCCAGGTTAGAGCTCTACCAACTCTCTGGCTAAATGTATTGAGCAATGACTAGCAGTGGTGGTATGATGAAGGCGGGGTGCCTTGCATGAGGCATTTCGGAAGTTGTTTATTTCTCCTGTCGCTGCAATATTATTCCGACTTCTCAAAGAGGTTTAGCTTCGGCCGACATAGCTTCCACGAGTCAACGTTCACCTCGTCCTCTTCATACTTTACACCCGCATGACACTATTCACGATGTGCAATCACGGAACAATGTACAGAATCTCATGTACCAAGATGCACAAGCAGGCCAGTGTCTGCGGGGAAGATCCACCTCCCTAGCCTACCGTCCTCGAAAGTTCGAGATCGACCATTCGGCCGCTATCCGAAGTACCTTGAATATGTCGGGTCTAATGTCTTTATCCTTTTCTAGGGAGCTTCCAAGAAGCAGGAATTGGCGGGGCTATCCATCGAAAATTTGATTTCTAGGGTTCAAGCTTTATAAGACGAACAGTTTCGCCGTCATGGCTGTCGAAATCGACGAGAATCGCGTTCTTTCCCTCACCCCTTCGAATTTCCCAGGAACGCTCGAATACTCAGTCCTACCATGAAGCTCCTTCTCGCAGCCTTTGCACTGCTCCTACGCACTAGCTATGCTGCTGCGAATACCTCCACTCCTCTATACAAAAACCCAGAAGCAGACGTTGAGGCGAGGATATCAGATCTGCTTTCGCGAATGACACTGGCAGACAAGACCTCTCAATTGGTCCAGGGAGATATCTCGAACTGGATCAATACGACCACCAATGCATTCAATGCTACGGGATTGCAATGGAACATGGCACAGAGAGCTGGTCAGTTCTATGTTGGCTACCCAGTGCCGCAACAATGGATTTCGGAAGGGGTACGGATAGGCCAGGAATACTTGATGCATAATACCACGCTTGGAATCCCAGCGTTGGTACAAAGCGAAGGGATTCACGGATTCCTGATTGGAAATGCTACGATATTCAACTCGCCCATCGCGTATGCTTGCTCCTTCAACCCAGCGTTGGTGAAGAAGATGGCTGCGGCTATTGCTCAAGAATCCCTAGCACTTGGAGTCAATCAGATATTTGCACCCCTGGGAGATCTTGCTCGAGAATTGAGATATGGCCGAGTCGAAGAGACCTTTGGAGAAGACGGATATCTCGCAGGTGAAATTGGATACAGTTACGTCAAAGGTCTGCAGGGTGGAAACGTCTCCGCAACCATCAAGCATTTTGCTGCATTTGGCACACCCGAACAAGGTTTAAATACTGGACCGGTACACGGAGGAGAGCGAGAGCTTCGAACCACCTACCTGCCTTCCTACAAGCGCCAAATCATTGATGCCGGCGCGTATTCGATCATGTCCGCGTACTCATCCTACGATGGCGTGCCACTCGTCGCAAATCATCATATCTTGACAGACATTCTTCGTGAGGAGTGGGGCTACAAGTACTGGGTTACAAGTGATGCTGGGGGGACAGATCGGCTGTGTGCCGCATTCAAGATGTGCACAGCTAGTCCTATTGACAAGGAGGCGGTCACCCTTTACGTATATATTCTTACTCGCTGCAATGACTCTGCTAACTAGTGACAGGCTCTTCCCGCAGGAAACGACGTTGAAATGGGCGGCGGTTCATACAATTTCGAAAACATTGGCGCTCTCGTTGAGGCGGGAAAGCTCAGCGAGGATGTTGTGGACACGGCAGTTTCAAGGATTCTCAGGGCGAAGTTCGAAATGGGTCTCTTCGAGAACCCATATCTTGGGGCGCCGGCAAACAAGACTTCGTCTCTCATTCATACTCCGGAACACATCGCTCTCGCACGCGAACTTGATGCAGAGTCGATTGTTTTGTTGGAGAACTACAATCAAACCTTGCCATTGTCGAAATCGGCGAGTATTGCTGTCATTGGACCTATGGCGCACGGTTACATGAATGTAAGTGCACCTTTCGGTCAATCATGCCCTTGCTGATCCTCCCTAGTACGGAGATTATGTAGTCAACGGAAGTCAGTATCACGGGGTCACCCCACTTGATGGCATCAAAGCTGCTACCAATGGAACTATCACGTATGCTCAAGGCTGTGAACGATGGTCAAACGATCAATCTGGATTTGCTGAAGCCGTGGCTGCTGCTTCCGCTGCAGATGTTGCTGTTGTGGTGGTTGGGACGTGGTCTGTAAGTATTTCCCGAGTTAATCCCAGAGAGCATCCACTGATGCCATTTCAGCGCGATCAAAACCAGCTATGGCAAGGACTAAATGCTACCACCGGAGAACACGTCGATGTCGCGTCCTTGAATCTAGTAGGCGCCATGCCCCATCTGGTGCAAGCAATCATCGACACTGGCAAGCCCACTGTCGTTGTCTTTTCTTCAGGAAAGCCAATTACTGAAGCTTGGATATCAACGAGCGCTTCGGCACTTGTCCAGCAATTCTATCCGTCAGAGGAAGGTGGAAATGCGCTTGCGGACATCCTTTTCGGAGACGTGAACCCTAGTGGGAAGTTGTCCGTGGGATTCCCTTACGATGTTGGAACTACCCCGATTTACTATGACTACTTGAACTCCGGCCGCCCCGTGGATGCTGGTATGGAATACGCAAATGGCACGTTGTCGTTTGGCCATCAATACGTTCTCAACTCTCCCTTGCCACTGTACGAGTTTGGGTATGGCAAGTCGTACTCAACCTTTGAGTACTCTAATGTCACGCTGTCAAAGACGAATGCCACTGCCAGCGATGTAATTACTGCCACTGTTCAAGTTACCAACAACTCGACGATGGATGGCACGGAAGTTGTTCAGCTGTACGTCAAGGATGTCATCACCAGCATCGTCGTCCCCAATATCCAACTCAAGGGATTCTCAAAAGTTCCCATTGCAGCTGGCAAGACAGAAACAGTCAGTATCGATGTGTCTGTTTCAGGTCTTGGACTATGGGATATCAACATGAAATATGTCGTGGAGCCGGGAGACTTCGTGGTGCTGATCGGAAGCTCGAGTGCAGATTTGAGAGGAAATGCAACATTTACTGTGGCTTAATCTACTGGCAGTCTTCATAGCAAGTTCAATAATAATGATATCTACTTGAATTATCTTCGTGTTGGACAAGTATCACGCCACTCTCAGAGGCACGGCTTCTCAGCTCACGGGACTCCGTTTGATCCACGACGATCTGATGACCATAAGAAGACGGCCCGATATCCGATCCAGAAGCAGACACGAGCCGCTCCCAGGAAAGACTTACGAAAAATACGATAGAGCGGTGTTGTAAGCACTTGACATACGCTCTTTTGACGGAATATATTTCTGCCTCCCCGGACATATAAGCGCTCCTCTCCTAGCTGCTCGTCGGAGAAAACATGGTTCTTTATCTCGGTATGATTTTTCCGGCGTTCTTGGCCTACGACGTTTGATCTAGCCAACCACAATGCCCCACTACGTATTTAACCAGTGTTTAGCGGGGTAATCTGGGGAACGACAAGGATGAAGAGCGGCGTCGGACAGTACCCACTTCATGAGGCTATTCCTGACCAGGTTTAAAGTTGCCTGTTCAGTGGCACTAGAATTCTGTGCCGTTGGGGAAGTATTCATATAAGTTCTTGGTGCGGAGAATCCCCTCGAGGCTCAATTGCGAACCACCAGCTTCTGCTGTTCTCTTGACATCATGGGGAAAATCTTTAATGTGTCTTTGGCGATCTTCGCTGCCACTGGGTAATACTCCTCTCCAGAGTTCTAAGCTTCAATGGAATGCTGACCTGTTTGTCTTCCAGTTCCTTTCTCTTCGGCTACGATGCCGGTGTAATGACAGATGTCATTGGCTCCAACAATTTCCTGAAATACTTCAACACAGAAGATACTTCTCCCATCATTGGCGCTATCAACTCCACCTTCAATGGCGGTGCGGTATTCGGCTCCCTTATGGGAGGCCTCACCATGGATCGATTTGGACGGAAAATGACTATACAAATTGGCGCGCTGATATGTTTGGTTGGTGCGATTCTTCAATCGGCGGCTGTGAATTTGGGTATGATCCTTGTGGGAAGAATATTTGCCGGGTGGGCTGTTGGCCTGCTGAGTATGGCTGTTCCTGTCTATCAATCGGAATGCGCACATCCCAAGATTCGTGGTTTGATTGTTGGTATGGCGCAGCAGATGATTGGAGTTGGATTTATTGTGTAAGTGGCTATCTTGGCTGCGACACGGGTTAGTTCTAACGTCAATGATAGCTCGACATGGGTTGGATATGGTTCTAGCTATGCTGGTGATCATTCGGCATTCCAATGGAGATTTCCACTTGCTTTCCAGGCGGTACCTTGTATTGTAAGATTAACCCTACCCCTCGATATGCAGTTGCTTATTTTTGCAGATCCTAGCGACTGGAATGTTTTTCTTCCCGGAAAGTCCTCGACATTTGATGGCCACTGATCGGGAAGATGAAGCCTTGAGGGTTTTGAAAAAGCTTCATTATGACGGATCAAATGGTACACCCCAACGTCTCTAGCCAGATATTGGACCTGAGCTTACAGTGCCATAGGAGAATGGGTCCAAAACGAGTTCGACGAAATCAAACAAACATTAGCGGCAGAGAAATCCGTCACCGTTCCAGGTTGGAGGGTCATGTTCACGGTTCCCCAGTGGCGGACTAGATTGATGCACGGAGTAGCCGTTCAAGTGTTTACTCAGATGAGTGGAATTAGTAGACTTTACCCAGATCCTTGATGGCTGTTACTGACCCGTACGAATCAGATGTAATCGGATATTATCAAGTCATCATGTACAAGGCACTGGGCTTCACTGGCGGCAAAGCAATCTTGATTGCAGGAATATACAACTGCGTTGGCCCAGTTTCCAGTGCGTTCTCACATACTGGTTCCACTGTCATTCGCTTCTAACAATGTGTTAGATTTACTCTTCATCGTCTTCCTCCTCGATCGTGTCGGTCGCCGAAAGCCACTCCTCTTTGGAACCATTGGAATTACGCTTGCTCTGATCTGCGAAGGCGCCATCAACAGCCAGAATACAAGCGGTACACGCCATAGTCTCTCGATCGCTGGAGTGTTTTTCATCTTCCTCGTTTCAATTATCTTTTCGTTCTCCTTCGGCCCAATATCCTGGGTCTACATGGGAGAAGTGATGCCGATGTACGCTTCCCTTTCATCTCACAATGTCCATGCTAATACATCTCAGGCAAATCCGAGCTCGAGGAAATGCTTTTGCCACTGGAATTGGAAACTGGCTAGTAGCAACATTCTGGGCGCAGATTTCCCCAATTGCACTGGGAGACATTGGTTGGAAGTTTTACTTCATCTTTGTTGCGTTCAATATTCTCATCACTTTCCCCGTTATATTCTTCTTCTTCAAGGAAACGAAGCAAGTATCCCTTGAGGATATTGATCTTTTGTTTGGAGATAGAGCGTTGGGAGCTTTACCAGATGATTTGCATAAGGAAGGGGCTCTTGAAATGCACCCAGGAGCAGTAGAGGTTGAAAACCATGAGGTTGGGAACAAGGTTTAACCGATTTTATTCTAAGTGAATTTTGGGAAAACGAGGGCAGAAGAATGTCAGAAATACAAATGTGTATTTCGTGTTACATTTCTCGTGCCGATACTCTGGATTCCGGGGTATACCAATCCAATTCTCATAAACCAAGCTCCCAATCTCTCCCTCAGCCGCTGAGTAGCCATGCCAAAAAAGAAAACGTGATCTGCCTAAAAGCCATTGCACGCGGCAGGATTGACGTTGCCAGGATTTGTTGGAATCACACCAGCTGCAACGGCGTCTTGATACGACCACCTGTAGTCACCAAGTTGGGACTTCCACGTCCAGTAGACCCATCCGTTGGTATCTCTCTCGAAACTCTGCACTAGAGCTGCAAAGAAATTCGTGTAGAACGATTGCGTGCTGGGGCCAGGGGCCCATGCAGGGGTCCATTGGACATCGTCAGGAACACTAATCGAGAACTCGCCAACGACAGTAGGAGTATCACCGTCCCTGAAGACAGTCAGTATCTTGAGGTATTTCTTAGATATCGCTACATATACCTGCTTCTAACATCGTGGCACGCGTCAGTCATATACGCCGATTGGGAGACGGTGACGAGAGGGTCCCGCTTGAGGTATCTGTGGTCGTCATATGCCATGAAGTACTGGTTGGTAAGGTATTGTTTAGGATCTCCAGAGAGCCAGAGACTGTTCATAGGTTGGACGTGAACATAATTATTGGACGAGATTCCCAAGTCTGATTCTGCTTTTCGAATAGCCTATACATTGTTAGCGACACATTCAGATGCTCGGGTGGAGTGTAAGTAACACACGGCATAAGCATTTGGATAATAGCTTGATCTCAAGTTGCCGATTTGTTTGGTATCTTGAATTGGCTCGTTGACGATACCAATCATTCCAACATTTCGAAAATTGTTATCATTGTGTATGGTGGTCCTCAGCCAGTTGAGAAACGTGGTTGCGCGGTCAAATTGGTAATCTTGGTAGAAGCCTGCACTTGGAGCAGCCTGGAGAAGTTAGACCTTGCATGAACCTACGTTCTGGAAATGAACGAAATGCAACTTACTTGTCCAGTATCAGCGTCCCGGGGGACCTGAGCTCCAGGTGCACCATGCAGATCGATGATGATGTAGAACCCTGCATTACTTGCCCATCCGCAGACTCGGCTCAAGAATGCAAGGCCTCCTTGGGGGAAGTGTTCACTGTCACTGTAGACAAGTGATTCCATCATCCAATAACCGACAGGTATGCGAATCGTGTTCAGTCCATAGCTTTGCATTTGTGTGATATCACCTTGGGTAATCCACGAATTCCAATGGTTTTGAAATACGGCGTTGGCCTGGCCTTGGCCAAGGGCGGAGACGCAGTCGAATTCGGAAGCGTAAGGACCGCAGCCCATGTTGTTCCATTCAGTCTGTGCAAGCCAAGGCTCGAGTACGAAGAGGGATCCGAGGTTGACTCCTCGAATCTTGCCGGACGCAGGAAGCCATCGCTTGGAGGTAGAGTTGCTCGCCGAAGTCTGGTTGAAGAGGTTTTTACCGTCAAGTGCGTAGATTTCTCGTTGTTCGCCTGGCAGCCAAGCGGAGATAGGAGTTGCAAGAAGAGTCAATATGAGACCAAGGATAGTGGTGAAAATCATGTTCAAGGAGTGTGTAGTTGTTTATGGATTAGTTGTAACGAAAGACATCAAGGAAATACTACCTCATAAATATAGACAGGAAAGGTATCCAAAAAACGATTGAATGAAAGGAAAAGAGCCGTAGGCGTCCCTGTGATTGAATCAGGATCGTGAAAATGTGGACATAGCTGTGAATAAGAAGCAAATCGATGAAGTTCACAGAGCGGCAATAGGTGGCATGACCCCCGTCGCTCCCGACCTCAAGTCATTTCTTGGACGCGCCATCATTTGACGAATGTAAGATTCGAGGAAAAACGAGTTATCAGCAAGGTAGTATTGGCATTAGGTCATAATCGCAAAAGAAGAATAGGGGGGAGGTCTAGAATCGGCAATACAATACCGCTGTCAAAGAACGACCTAAAGCGGAGATTTACCCCAGGATTGACTGGTGACATAAAAGGAGGTGCATTCGGACCGTTCCAGCGGAATCATTCACTTGCGCGGGGATAGCTTGTGAGAGGACGTCGAGTCACAAAAATGAGCCCTGTGATTTTATCACCGACGCGCTAATGTTTCGGCCGTGTGATGCTGTAGCCAGTTACAGTTCGGGGCTCGTGATCAGAAGTGCCGAAGACACAGGGACTGGAAAATTGGACACACTTTTTCGCTAAATCGGTAGCGAATGTAGTAATTTCCGGGGATTTTATATCACCAGGAACTTTGGGCTATGAGTGGTTGTATCTTAACTATAGCTGGACACGATATAGGCCGATTAGGCTAATCATTGGCCAGAATTTACGACCATAGATCTTACCGAGTATTCGGTATAAATTACTTCGACCAGTCCTGCGATATAGCCACGCAACCACTGAAAGGGAAACTTGAATAGTTTAAATTGAATACCGATTGAAAAGGCAGCAGTCCAGAACAGCGTAATAAAATTGAGTTACTCAAATACGAAAATGCGTACTCATACTCAACTCAAGGGTTTTTAACCCCAAATCATATTTATATTCAAAAATCAATGATTATACTCAATTAATAATTAAATATGATTTTTTTTTGGTTACGCTGGTCCAGAAAAGTAACGAGCAATTATCTAGAACAAGAAAGTGTTTGCTTTATGATTTGGTAGTCAGAATCTGCCCTCAGAAGAGGACTTGAAGTGAGACTTCCTATTCACTTCAGACCGATGTATCAACAAGAGTAATGAAACTCTTTCTAGCTCGATGAAAGTAAATAAAACGTGTACCAAATGTGATGAGACGATATGACCTTACTATGAGCAGGTGAATGCAAGTTTGATTTCTGGGAGACGTTCCATAATAAGACGCAAGCCAGGTGAATTCTATTGACGACAGACAGCGGCGACAGTTGATAATGAATTCCTATTGCGGCACTAGTCAAGCGCGTTCTAGAATCATAAAGCCTTCAACAACCAGACTAAGATAACTATATTTTGCCCTCCATATACTAACTAGCCGACTTCTTGCTGCTGTCAAATATCATAGCCATCGTGACCGGGCGCAACTCTGATCACGAAATGGATCGAAAAAATACCACCGACATAGCCATGGCTGAACTTCCTAAGTCGCAGTTGACTCCTCGCAGCGAATCACAGGAGCACCCTGTGTCTCAAAAGGTACCGAAGAACTTCAGCACCGGTACGGATTACCTTACGGACCTGTCCAGCATCAAAGCGGAGTACGAGGAAAGACTTAAATTCCAAGAGGCGAGCCATCGAGAAGCTTTGCGACAACAGGCGCAAGAGTTTGAGGACAGACTTTTGATGCAGCGACATGAATCGGACCAGAGGTTGAAGGAAGCGCAGAGTCATTACGAGCAAAGGCTGGCTGGTCATAAAGTTACTCTACCCTCTGATTCTCATGATTTGTCCTTCGCCTTCCAGCGAGAGAGGCCAAGGAGAAGCATGCGAGATTTGAAGAAGATCTGACCGAGCATGAGGAATCTCATGGTATGAAATCAAGAAGTCGCAGACAAACCTTCGCGGTCAACTTTTTTTGCAAGCAGAAGAGTTTGAGCGAAGATTCGAGGAGCAGGGAGCGGAGTTCAGACGGGCATTGTCAGACCAGGAACAGGAACTGCGGGGCCAAATAGACGCCCCAAATACGCAGCTCGGTGGCTCTTTCGCGGAAGAGATATTCGGAAACCTCGACAAAGAGCTAGGAAAACACCATAAGCGCATTGCTAAACAAATTCAGAGCCAGCTACAAAGCTCACTTTCAGCTGTCTTGGAACAAGTCAAAAGCGGGGCCCATACTTTTGTTGAGACTAGCCGGAGGAAGAGGGAGACATCACCAATTGTGGGCGACCGAAATTCAAAGCGGACTCGAACCGACGTGACACACGACGAAAGAAATAATCTCGAGAACCGCTATCACCCAGAAGGCACCAATGGGTTTATTTTCGCTGGAAAACAACGGAGTGCCCTAAGATTATCTCGAACTCCCGGTTGGGCCAATTGTTGGACCACGATTGACATCGATTACGCACATTCAAGAAGCAGCAATACTCCAAAACGCTTACTACAGACATGTGCTTTGCCATTTTCCATACAAAAATTGATATTCGAAAGTGACCAAAAGGGGTTCAACGAGGATCATCGAGCGACCGAGAATTATCGAGCACCCGAAAGTCATCGAGCAACCAGTACCAGAGAAAACTTCCCTACGCCTTGGACTTGTTGGATGTCGAAGAGACAGCCAATTCCAGATGTGGCTCACTCATCGCCAACTAAGACGTTTGCGTGCTCAATGTGTCGAAAACGACAAGAAAATGGTCAGGCCTCTGCATGTTTCTATTTCGTCGAATTGAAGATCATCAATGTCTTCACAGCCCATCTAGGACAGGAAGAATACTGGGGAAACACGGCGCAAGAAACGGGGCAAATCATATCTGAAATCAAGTGAATTGTTGGAGAGGGAAGTGTAGGACTATAATCGAATAGTATATTTTCAATATCAAAATGCCTACTATTGCTTGGATTCAATGAGTTTACAGACCGAGCGATTGAAACAAAGTAGGAGGGTTATATGCTTACTGACCTGTACCTGATTACAGCTCATCGCGGCTTCTCTTTCCTTGTGCATTTCCGCTCGATGGTTTTTCGCAATAGCTGCCAGGCAGAAGGTGTAAATATCACAGACGTTGAGACTGACGTTGCCCTGAGTGGGGCATGGAATAGGGGCTGGCTCGCTAAATTCCAGCGTTGTCAGACCTCGGCAACTTTACTGAACACCGGGACGTCACTGCAAACCACCAACAACACCATAAGGTATCTCAGCCACCAACAACACCATAAGGTATCTCACCCACCAATGTCAGACAGCAAACCCCCCGAGTCCGAACCGCTCGCCATTTCCTTACGCAGTACACTGAAAGGCCTGATACAAGACCCCTATCCTCATGTCGCGAATCCCGAAGGCTGCAAAAAGCGCGCGTCTGTTGCCCTAATCCTGCGCATTCGGTCCCATTTCAACCACCGACCGGCCCAGGAGGAACACGAGGAGGGCACATTATCTGCCGCAGAAGCTGTAGACAGATTCTTTGACCGG
Source organism: Lachnellula suecica (assembly GCA_007825345.1). Taxonomy (NCBI): domain Eukaryota; kingdom Fungi; phylum Ascomycota; class Leotiomycetes; order Helotiales; family Lachnaceae; genus Lachnellula; species Lachnellula suecica. The sequence continues at coordinate 11,136 of QGMK01000100.1, read as the reverse complement.
TCATGGGTGCAACACGGAGATCCAGAGGTGGTGTTTATAAAGAGGGCTGCTAGAGCTGGAGACAGATGGACGAGCCATGTTGCGCTGCCTGGAGGGAAGCGGGATCCAGAGGATGAAGACGACAAGGCGGTGGCAATAAGAGAGACCTCAGAAGAGATAGGCTTAGATCTCACGTCTCCCCATGCGTTGTTCGTTGGGAATCTCCCTGAGCGAGTGGTGAGCACGTCGTGGGGGAAAGCCCCGTAAGCAGATGCCCCTCTTGGAGGACGAGAACTGACATTTGCAGATTGATGGTGCTATGCCCATTTGTGTTTCTCTGGACACAGCCTGAACTGCCACCCTTGAAGCTCCAGCCTGCCGAGATAGCCTCCACCCACTGGGTTCCTCTTCGAGTTCTGTTGGCACCACAATCTCGCACATTCGAATATGTTGATGTATCTGATCGATTTGCACGGCAGGGAGGAACGGTGTTGAAGACAGCTATGAGATGGGTACTGGGCAAGATGCGGTTCTCTGCCATCAAATTAGTGCCTTCGGAATCCCTGTACTGCAGCACCACCGCCGAGTTTTTTCCCGCGGAATCAGATTCGAAGTCGAACACAAATTTGGGAAGGATGTTCTATACTTGGTACCTGGGAGATCATGCGGGGTCGTCCGACAGAGCACGACCACTGTTATTATGGGGCTTGACTCTAGGAATGTTGGCAGATTTTCTCGATCAACTTCCACCGCACAATGCGGTGCAGTTGTGGTCGTATCCGACGTTCACCTCCTTGGATGTGCGGTGGATTATCAATATGCTCACCCGTTCTCTCAAGCGGAGAAACCACGGTCGTTTACAGGGTGGGAATCAGACAGCTATTGATAGTCAAACCGAAGCAGTATCTACCGGAGGCTCGGGAGACAACCCTTGGTTCATTGGCGGACTTAGTGACGGAATGAAGCGGACAGGGAAAGGAATTAATGCTACTAAGTCTTATGCTGTTGGCGTTATGCTAGATGGATATTACGATGCGGCTAGAAGAGGTGTTTGGATTGCTGCTAGTTTACGATTGATTGGAACGATTGCCTTTATCTCTTACATCATCAAGAGGTTTAGACGGAGGTAGATTCTAGAATACAGTGGATGTCTCTCATCCTGCCAGAAGTTGAGCCATTCCTTTGACGGGAATACGCGATCAGGTGGAGCGATTCTGCGGACGGATTCGACTCAAACTGGGATTCGTCTAGGATATATTCTGTACGGTCTCAAGGCGCCGCGTCGCAAGTGTAGGGGGTGCTGTCACCATCAACTAGCAAAGAGAAAAGATCGGACTTTAGGTAAGGCCGTCCTAAGTCCGAATGTCGATCTCTTGAGCGACGTATAAAACCGTCCGGCATCTCGCGAATTTCTCAGCAACTCCGATCACTCTTTCAAGATGACTTCGATTCGCTACCGCACTGCTATACGCTTCATTGAAGCCTTCGACAAACTCTCCGTCGAAACCTTCCTTGCCCTCCAAACACCTGCCTGCGAACACGTATTCGCGCCTGCGTCTCTTTCACTGCCTCCTAAGAACAACGAAACGTTTTCTGCTCACATAACGGGCCTTCAAGCCTTGCTCGAGTCATTTCCGGTTATACCAATAGAAGTTCAGGAGAATCCAGACAAAAACCAGGTTCTGATCTGGGCGACAAGTCAAGCCAACTTCCACCACGATCTCAAAGATTCGGGCATTTCTGATGAGCAGTGGACGTACAAGGGGGAATACATGTATCTTTTGAGTATGGATGGAAGTGGAGAGAAGATAGATCGTGTCGTTGAATTTCTGGACAGCCAAGGTACTGAGAGACTGCACGGCTTATTGGCGAGAGCCAAGCATAATAAGGAGATGATAGAACAAATGAACTGAGAACGGTCTGTCGTTCTTCTGCCGGGAATGATTGCCTGAGATTGACGAGAGAGTGGCGAAAAGGAATAGTAATACATCACCGAACGATGTATTACGCTCGCTGCAGATCCCTCGCTTTCCCGGCCCGTTTTGTTTGCGGACACAAAGAAGGGACTTATGGAAACGAGAATGAAGAGCAATAGATCTGAACGAGAAACTGTTTCAAATAGCAAATATGGTTTCGTCGAGTTACCTATCTGCGAATCGCTGTGATTATCAATTTTGGTGCTGATGTTTCGGTGGAGTCTTGGAGACCAGTGTCCCAGCAAAGTGCTTCCCGGATTCCTGGTTTCAAGATTTCTGTATACTAAGAAGAAGAAACGGTCAAGAACCAGTCATTTGGAATACCTACTTGTCACTCGTTGATCCCCGCCTTCACGTCATTTGATAGAACCCCGCCCTCCCTCGGCCGCCGATGAAGCCTTTACTTCCGAATCTCGATACCCCCAGACCTTGATCAGACACAGCAGGTGGCCTATCATTTTCCTAGCCAAGGTGTCACCACGTACTTGGTACGGCCACCTGCATCAAATTGGCGTGCCATCCTCCATGTTTTTCGGCGCAGCCGCTTTGGGCCAAGAAGGATTCTGGAGGGGTTTAATGAGAAGTTGACGTCCTCGAAGGCCTGGTAAACTAAATCCACTTGAATAGTTGAAGATTGAGAAGCTTGAGAGGTCAAAGAGTGCAAAGTTGGAAGCTTTACCTGTTTCCCGCTATGAAGTCGTGTTACCTGTTCTTGCTGGTAGCAATGTAACACCTCAAGTCTGCTGTGCGATCTACGAAAACAGAGCAACGTAACGTCAACCTCGGAAATTGACTCAAAATGAGCAACTGATATTGATGTGCCCTCGAGTCCCAAATGTTTCGGCCCCGTGCAATTCATTCTTGTACCCAAGATGAATCAGATGCAAAACCCCGAGTTTCGAGGAAGAGCACCGAATGGAGGTCCGAACAGGATGGCATCCAAAATTCGATCTTCTGGCCGAAATACTATTGTATTGTGCTTTGACGGAACAGGTGAGTACGGAAGGGTTGATTAATTGAAAAGGCCTCTGACATTGTGTAGGGAATAAATTTCATGGCGACTCCAGCGACAGTAATATCCTCAAAATCTTTCGAATGCTAGATCGATCGAGCGGCTTGGGGTTCCATTACTATCAACCCGGCATAGGAACATATGTCACAACTACTTCGCTCAGTACAAAAGGTACCATTGAGCGCTTCAAGAACTGGTATCGCAAGACCAAGGACACGGCAGTCGGTACCAACTTCGATCAACATGTTGTTGGCGGATACAAGTTTCTCATGCAATACTACTCGCCGGGGGACGATATATTCATGTTTGGATTCTCACGAGGAGCATACACCGCGAGGTTCCTTGCAGAGATGCTTGATTGGATCGGATTGATTACCTTCGGGAACGAAGAGATGGTACAATTCGCGTGGAGGACGTTTAGCAATTGGAAACAGCTCGTCAATTCTCAAGATCCAGATTGCCAAAAGAGACAGCAAAAGGCATACGAGTTCATGGTTTCGTTTCGGGAGACTTTTTCGAGGCCCGTCAAAAGAATTGTAAGTTCAAGTAACCATCAACGAGCACCTGTCTGACTGCTGCGTAGCGATACCTGGGATTGTTCGACACGGTAAATAGTGTCCCGCGGTTTGAGAATGCAATGATGAGAAGTAAACATCGAATGCCGGTATATTTTGTTTTGAGTTTCGCCATTACTTGCTGACTGTCTCAGTACTCTGCGAAATCATCCGCGAAAGTGATCCGCCATGCTGTTTCTATCGATGAGCGTCGAGCGAAATTTCGGTCGGACCTGATAGCGCCAGATACACGACATAAGAAAGAAACCGATGCGGCCGTGCTTGCCCACATGCAAGAAAAGGGAGACAAGGACCTTCACCTTCACAAGCCGGCTTCTCGCGAACCTAATCGCTTTCGAAGACCCTCAACGGCACAAAAGGGAATGGGAAAGGATAGTGGAATCAACGGTGAAGAGACAGACCGCAATCGCTTCAGGCGAGCATCAATGCCACTCGATGGGGGCGCGAGAGGCTTTGAAGCAAAAGAGACAGACCCGTTTCGACGAGCATCAGTGCCATTGAAGATTGGTATTACAACTGACCGGGGCGACTTCAAACCGCTACTCGACCCATTCCCCGAACACGAGCGCCACAATGATCGACTTGGGTCAGGGTCAATCACTCGTTACCGAACACGATCCCGCTCTCGAAGTCGATCAACTTGTGGATCCGGAGATCGGTCCAGACGAGAGTCTCCACATGGCCATTCCTATGATACAATCAATACCCCGTCTGATGATGAGTCAGAAGTGGACGAAGATGAAGAAGAGCAGGATATTGAAGAGCTATGGTTCTCCGGAGGCCACGGTGATATCGGGGGCGGTTGGCAGCTGGAAGAAGGAGAAGTACCATTGGCGCATTTGCCACTTGTATGGATCGTTCTTGAAGCTAAGAAAGCCGGGTTGCAGCTCGACGAGGACAAGATGAGAATGATGGGCTGTTTTGACGACAGCGACATGCTGACAAGCGACACACCAGGGCTGCCAAAGATTGAAGTCTCTCCTGAGAGTGGAAAGGAAGTGGCAGCAGGCAGCGAGGGCGGGGAAATGCGATTCGGTGATAGAATTTTGCATTGCTCAACGAAAAGTAGGACGCATGACTGTTTGGCTTTTGATCAAGGCTTGCCGTCACTCAGTGTCTTCATTTGGAGTGTTATGGAGTGGATTCCATTCAAGAGGATGGATCTGCGAGATGATGGCAGTTGGAATCCAATCAGATGGTGAGTGAAACCATCATCGGAACGTAGCTAATATGTGTAGGCCCCTTCCTCGTGGTGAAGTAAGAGATATGCCAGATGAAGCAAAGGTTCACCATTCCGCGATCAAACGCATGCAAGCAAATCCACATTATCGTCCTGGAAATCTTATTTTAGGAGGTGGTGGGAGAGGTATGAAGAAAGCACCCGCAGACGCTGGGATAGGAGAGTGGGAGTTGGTAGGGAAGAAGGGCGACTTGCTTGGAGAGTGTTTTGTAAGGAAGAAAAGGGCGATAACCGATAAAAAGGGGGAGATTGGGGGAAACTGATGTGGACGTCAATAATTGGTGGTTTGTTTACGGTAACAAGATTGCAAGATTAATCTCTATAGTAAAGTCATACTCTCGGACGCGAAGATTTCTTGATTACCTAGCCCACCTTGACACTTTGCACTCAGCCTTTCCCCTAAGCCTTTGCCTCCAAATGAATAATATCTTCCACGGTATCCTTAGCCGATGTCCACCAATCTTTCCATTGCGCCTTAGGCCCAAACACTGTGTCAGCCTTCGAAGTGTCACGTTTCACGAAAGGAGTAGGGATGCCATCAGTATCATCCTTCGGGGCTGGAACACGATCTTGAAGCTGCGGGAATACCTCTCTCACTTTGGCAGCGAGTAGTGGCCCGCTGATCTGTCCATCAGCCTCGAAGAGATATCGCTCATTGCCAGGTATCTTGGGGTCTAAAGACTTGAGATGAATGGCGGCCACATCTCCAATGTCCCTGGTCCTCCGTTAGAACTTGTGAACGACTAGAATCTGTAGCAGGAAGGATGCCTACATGAACGGAGGAAAAATGAATCCAGGCTCGGGAACATCAAAGATCGCCTTGTAGATGTTCGCCATGCCTCCCAGGGCATCCTTCGTCGGCACAAAACCATGCTGTATGCTTTTGCCGATAATCAGTGGAGCCAGTAAGACCACGAGATCGAATTTGGGCTTTTCGGCTTCCATGAACGCCCAAGCTTTCTTTTCCGCGGTGGTTTTTGAATACGAGTATGCATTTCCGAGATTCTGCAAAGCCTCCTCGTGAGTCGTGGAATTCCAACTCTTCTCGGAGATGGAACCATCTTGAAAGAGTTGAGACATGTTCACGGTTGACCCGATTGTTCCAGTGATGATCACCCGTTTTACCTTGGGGGATTTTGCAGCGGCAATCAAAATGCCCTCATCGATTGCCCAAGTGGGCTGGATCATAGTGTGTTCGAAATCAGAATCCGCCAATGGCGTAGCAACGTGGATTATGGCGTCTGCGGTTCGGGCCGGCTCGTCAAAAACATGAGGTACGGTCATGTCTGGGATTTCGGTGAGCTTGAGGGTGTTGTTGGCGATGTTGGCCGGATATTTTTGTTCGAGAAAGGGCTGTGACTTCTTGGCAGAGCGAATTGCAGCGTTGACCTTGTAGCCTTTGGCCAGAAGCTGGTCGAGGACGGTGGCACCTACGCCACCAGTCGCTCCTGTGAGGAATATCTCTTGTGTGGACATTTTGCAGGCTGAAAGGCCGTAGAAGATGTTCGTCTTGACGAGAGTGTAGATGTCAAGGAAAATAGTTGTAAATCTGGACTTGTGACTGAGAATATTGAAGGGCGGACGTCGTTTGAGATATACACTTCTCGTTCGAAAGGCCTACTGCATCTACTCAGCATGGGCAAATGCTGTGCAAAAATTGCTTTCCAATTCACAGCCTGATAATACACTATACAAACTTGCGATTCAAAACATTGATTGGTCCATATCGAATTTAAGAAAACACTAAGCAGCCCAAAGGAGTTAAATCGCCATCTGGAAACGAGAAACCTTGCTTGGGCTTGGTCAGAATATAATGTAAAAGCCACATCAAGTCTAATATCTGATTACTGAACCGATTATCAGTCTAGCAAGCTGATCGAGAGGAAGTTGGATTGAACTTGCGTTGTCCAGATGAAGGGAAAATATTAGTAATCCTCGTCAAAATTGACTTACACTTGCTAGGGAAACCAAACTGCGCCTGCGCCTACAATCATGATTACTAAACATGACCGTGTTAATGGATTACAAATCGGGTTGGTCAGAATATAGGGCAACCAGCTTAACGGCCAATCTCGATTCAAACTCCTTCAAATAAGCGACACAGGCCGAGCGGTTGATCAAAAGAGGAATTCATGAAAAGGACGACCACCCTAATAAAGCCCGAGTATCACTTCCCCGAGACCTCTATTACTGGAAGTCATTGTTCCATTCTCTACTCTCAATACCATGAACTACTGCGCGTCTGCTCTGCTTCAAGTCGGAGGGAAATATATCGCGAAAGCCCGAGTGGTCCGCGGGGCAGAGCTGTGGCTTTTCATCAGCAAACGCGCGAGGTTGGAGAAGCGAAACCTGTGGCGCGCATGCATGGTACTGTTGTGTCGATATTTGATTCAAGTATTGGGCTGACATAGTAAGTGGAACCTATTAATGTCAGTTGGGCAAAGGCGATTGATTTCTCTCACTGAATAGGAATATCATCAAGACCGCTCAACGTTCATAGCCGGCAATGTCTTTTTTTAATGAATGTTCGCTTCCAAGCGGTTACTATACTTCTTGCGAAGGCTTCTGAAACTCCCCTGCAAGTGCAGCATGCATTATACAATTGGTCTGGATCTACTCCTTCAACTACTTTCACATATAACTGATGCTTGGCATTTCAGTTCTGTGAAGATGTTTAAAAAGGTCGTTGGTTATTTGGCTCATCGTATGACGGACCCACAAATTTTCTCAAGGGTAGCTGCATGGAAGAGAAGGTGTAATAAATCGAAGCTATCGCGCAATACCCAAAATCAACCTATCAAAAAGATATATGGGTGCAACGCGAGATAAGAGACCCCGCACCGGGTCGGGGATTTCATTCTTGAGTCCGATAATTCATGGGGCGGGTTGATGAGCCCACAATCTGGCTGCGTTTCCCTGCATTCGATGGAAGCAGACACGGGAGAGCCGAGCGCGATAGCTGGGGAAGCGTGAAGAGGCAAGTAAGCATACAATTGACGTGATTGCGAGGAAGCGTTTTCGACATACAAATACACAGGTAGAAGTGTCCATGTTAGCCTTTTCATCACGGAGAAGCATTAACTTTATTTCGTCATGGGCAAAGCAGAAGAACGCAATGGCCCTTATAGCCAAGATCCTGAGGCCAGTACTATCGACTCCCAGGAAATAGTGAAACCAATCCGATCATGGAAAGGTTATATTTGGGATACGTGGGAACTTCCCAAAGATCAGCGTTGGCTATTGTTCAAAGTGGATGCATTTATCCTCACGTTTGCGTCAGTAAGTAGCAGAGTTCTCGCACTTGAGTCGCAACGTATTAATCCGACCTCTAGATAGGATATTTCCTGAAGAACCTTGACCAGTACAATGTCAACAATGCGTTCCTCAGCGGCATGGAAGAGGATCTTGGAATGTACGGCAATCAGCTTGTAACCAGTGTTTCAATCTGGACAGTTGGTTATATCATTGGGCAGATACCATGCAATCTATTATTGACTCGAGTGTCGCCGAGATGGGTGATACCATCGGTTCGTAATTCTTCCTTTTGTCTACTCAGCTGACTTTTGAAATGCAGCTTGAAGTGGGGTGGGGCATTGCCACTATATGTTTGTCAGCGGTGAAGTCGTACAAAGCTCTTTATGCATTGAGATTTCTCGTCGGGGTGTTCGAGTACGTATACCACTCAGGCTGAAACTCAAAGCTAAAACTTCGCAGATCCGGATTTTACCCTGGTATCCACTATATGCTTGGCTCGTGGTACACGCCACGTGAGATTGGCAAGCGGGCCATGATGTTCTGGTTAGCCGGTTACATTGGTCAGCTATTCAGTGGATTTCTCCAAGCAGCTGCTTACCAGAATCTGAATGGCGTTCATGGACTTGCGGGTTGGAGATGGTTATTTGTCATTGATGGAATCTTGACATTACCGCTCGCCTTATTGGGGTACCTCTTCTTTCCCAACCTTCCTCAAAATGGAAAGAAGACATGGTGGACGACAGAGGAAGAGCACAAACTTTCGATTAGGCGAATGGAAGCCGTTGGTCGTGTTGGGAAAGAGAAGTGGACGAAAGCCAAAGCGAAGAGAATCCTGCTAAGCTGGCATACTTATCTCCTTCCAATACTGTACATTCTGTGGAATAACGGTGGACCGCAACCTGCCATGGGATATTGGTTGAAGAGTTTCAACAGTCATCCAGCTCCACTTCCTGGTACTACATTCACGGTACCACAAATCAATAATCTGCCTCTTACTTCGACTGGTATTCTTATTGTTATAGCTTTCATCTGGGGCTGGCTTTCGGATGGGCCATGTCGCGGTGCTCGTTGGCCATTCATCTACGCTGGTGCCATTATTACAGTCAGTAATAGAATTCCTGTTGGGACTGCGCTGACATATTTAGACCCTCTTCACAGTGTTGATGCTAAAGATGCCGCTTTATGAGAACATATATGGTCGTAAAGTTGTTTATTGGCTCAGCCAATTTGGCGTATGTATCCCGTACTAGAAAATGATTCTTGCTGACCTGAATAGTTTGGTGCTGGCCCACTCATATTGAGCTGGATCAACGAGATTTGTTCTGACGATACAGAAAAGAGAGCGCTATTGGTTGCAATGGGGAATGATTTGGCATATGTTGTGCAGGCAGTTGTGAGTTTCTCCGTCTTTGACTTGGAGTAGCACTAATCTGGATAGGCCCCCAACTTCGTGTGGAAGACGACAGACTTTCCGGCTGCTAGGAAAGGTTATATATACTCTCTTGTTCTGCAAGCGCTACTTGGTAAGTTTGTTGCTGAGGTTTCTGGGCAAAGCTGACGATCATCAGTTCTACTTACTGCCGTTGTACAATTTCTTCTTCGAAGAGATAAGAAAAGGGCAACCAGGGTTGAAGCGTTGGAAGAGATTATTAGTCAGCCATCGGAGGGAAGTGACGTGGATGAGAATGGTGTTCGGATTGGGGAGATCAGAGTTGCGTCAATTAGTGAGAAGTAGTACACGTGAATACACATTTATACCCTGGATAACTTGATCTCACCGAATCTTGTGGCTACACAAAGGGCGTAAAGATATGGCGGGAGAGGAGCTGAAAATGTCCGACTTGCAACATCGATATTTGGAGGTTCTGAGCAGAAGAGCTTCCCCGGACAGCATAGGTACTTCACGACTGTTGAGTGTGTGGCTTGCTGAGTTGGTAGCTGCAATCGTAGCGATGAAGGTTGCCTACTTCCAAATACATCCAACTAGAATGAAGTTAAAGGGAGCACGACTGTATATTTTAAAGAAGGGATCACAGCCTAGTGTGGATGGAACGGGATTGGATGGACTTCGTGGACGGAACTAATGATTCAACTCAAAGGACTTCAGCCACTTCACAGTTATCCCCGCCAAAGAAGATTCTATGAGTTACGGGCCGTAGAGAAATTGATCGAAGTTACCAATAATTCTAAAGCGAATGCCTCGAAAGTCGCAATATCAGAGATTACTTAGCTACCCGCGTCTGAAAAAGAGGTCAAGGTGGGTGCACGTCGACGGGACTTCTCGAAATCGACTCCGGCACGACCCTGAATAAGGCGCCGAAAGCGCCATATTTGCTGCAAGTAAATCTAGGTTTATACTCTGAAGACTGCATAGATGCATCGTTCAATTTGATGGAGTTGTAGAGTTGCGGGTGCTGTGAGTGGTTGCTGAGGCAGTGCGGCTGCTTGGATGCCCTCGAATCCACAGAATCATCCCCTTAGTGCACTAATTTCTGATCACTGCTGCAGCCTTCTTGATTTATAGAATACTATATGAAGCAAAGCTGAAGTATTTGGAAATCCAGAACTATCTTAATACGTGGACTATAAAGGCTCACAAATGCCCCGAATCTGTATCCGCTCACTTCGACCTTTTAATAGCCTATCCATTATTACACAACGAGTTTAGGGTCAAACTGATTCATTTCCTTATATAACGCATTAGCGTCGATTTGCCGAGGGGGGTCAAACTGGAAGGTCAAATTAGTCCGTTAAAGTTACGTCTAAATAAGCTCGGATAAGGCTCAAAATCGAGTATGAGTTGGGCCCGGCATATGCAACACTAACCCTGTCAAATGCATGACCTAGAGCCTACTATAAGATCATTTATTAAAGGTTAGATCTAATGGATTGATTTTTGATAAGGGAGGGCAAGTGCACAGGCCAGGTAAACAGAATCCCAGATTTGAGCATAAAATTAGTATAAAAGCATAAATATATAAATCGGAAATTATAATTAGCTATTACGCGTATAAGTTTAGAGCATAAATGCCGAACGCGTGAGGGCAACAAAACGTATAAAAAGAATAAAAAGAAAAAAGATTATAAATTAAAAAAAAA
>QGMK01000099.1:0-44206 GCA_007825345.1 Lachnellula suecica | reverse complement strand
AACACACACACATTAGCCTAATCCACTTCACCCTCCCTAAACCAACTCACTCTCCCTCCACCAGGAAAACTTACAGATTCACAACAAACACTAGTCCCCCCACACACCGCCCCAGTCCCAGGCATCGGCTCCAGCTTGCACGTCGTACCACTGCCCGGCGTGGTGGGCGCGCAGCAGAGGGCTGTGCCTGTGCTGCAGAAATGCTATTTATCATTCACATCAGCACCTATCATACCAAAAATCACAGAAGAGAGAGAGGAAGGTATAAGAGGGAGGAGAGGGGGAAAGGGAAAAGGGAACGCACAGGATCGCCAATCTTCCCCACAGCAGGCGCATCAAGCACAGGCGGCGCAGGAGGCGGGGGCAAGACAGCCGGTTTCGGGATGCCGTTGAGGGATACACCGGAGGCAGGAGCGCGTTGTTTGAGGGGTCCTGCGGTTGCAAGTGGGGCGAGTAGACATATGAATGCCGTGGTGAGGGTTAGGAAGCGCATTTCGGCTGTTGTTGAAGTAGAGGGTGAGATGTGGGTGAGGTGAGATGGCTGCGAGTGAGTGACGAAGTATACCTGCGAAACAAAGTGAAGGTGGAACAACAACGGCTCGGCGCAAGAGAATGAATAAATATGCGCCAGTCAAATGATCGAGTTGATGATACAGTCCAAGCACAAGAGAAAAACAAGAGGTAGTTATAGGGCACGATACTTGTAGCCAGCCCCAAACACCAGCCGCATAGCAACGCCAGCCCCCTCCTCGGGAGAAACTTCTTATCGCGCTTCTATCTCGGGTAGCAAGCACAAGACGGGCAATGCGGGCGCCGATCAATTCTTCTTGGGAGCTAGGTGGGTGGTGGGTTGTCGCTGCGGGTTACGGGGTGGAATGTGGGATGTGGGATGTTTAGCGAGGAGGTTGGGGGGAGGTATGGAGGGTCTTTTCGGGGCTGGAACTTTGGATTTTGTTGGAACGTACGAGAGCCTTTCTATTTCTGAGACTATCCAAGATGTATGAGCAGGGAAAGCCGTGCATTTATTGGAATTTCCACCAGGTTTGTTGGGCCGTTACAGACCAACTACCAACATCAGGCCGTAGCCGACTGAGATGACGACGAGGAGGGTGATGATGCTGGAGGGGATGCCGCGGCTGATGAAATGCTTGACTTGTAAGTATCGCTGTCCTGTTTGCGAGTCCTCCATCATGATTGCCGCTGTTGCTTGTTAGCAGAAGCGCGGCAGAAGGCACAGAAAACTTACTCATGTTTGGGAATCCAGAAGTCGGCAATCCCATCGCGGCACTGCACATCAATGCGCTTCCCATTACCAGCAGATTCGGATGCGGTTGCTCCATACCCTCGCCGACACTCTTGACCAGAGGAAGAATGATCAGAGCTGCCACGGTGTGACTGATGAAAGTTGCGACGACTAGGATCAACGTGGCGAATACTACAAGGACCCCATACAACGAGAAACCTTCAACTCGGGCGGTGATTGCTGTTGCGATGGTGTGAAGAAGGCCTGATGAGTTGACAGCCTTGCCCAACGAGAGTCCACCTGCTGCCAGGATGATAATCGTCCACAGGAAATTGTTGAAGTCTTCCTTGGTGAGAATGCCGGTTCCGAAGAACAAGACAAGAGGGATGATGGCAATAACACCCATGTCTCCAAATAGCCATTCGAGCTGATGGCTTACACACCATAGTATGATGGTAGCAAAGGTGACAAACGAGATGAAATATTGCACCCCGGTGAACTTGTCCTGCACGGTCCTGATCGGAACTATGGTCGTTCCTCGGCCGGGTTTGAAAGAGACAAGGAGAACAACCCAGATGAGCAGAATGGATATGATGCCCACTGGAAGGACAACGAAGAACCACACACCCCATGATGGCTCGGGATCCATGATTTGTATTGCGACGATGTTCTGTGGGGAGGCGATGGGAGAAAGCATGCCACCAATATTGGAAGCAAGTGCAATCCCAAGGATCAGCGCTTTCGACATTGGCGAATCAGAGGGGAGGTTGCGTAGCATTGGCTGTGAAGGTTAGCGGCGTTTAGGTTCATACTTCAATAAACTTACTTGAATAATGGAAAAGCACAGAACCGGGGCAGCAACATTACTGATCCACATGCTTGCGAATGCCGCGACAAACATGTTCGTGACAAGAACAGTCCTCGGCCTTGTACCGGCCTTGCTCAATACGAATGTTGCAATCCTCTTCGCAATATCATACTTCGATAGCGCAGCAGCTACTGTAAAACCACCCAGAAGGAGCATGATAACAGGAGTCCACATGGCTGCGAAAATGTACTTTGTCGCTGCGGAAGAATCAAGCCGGTGATGTGGTTTTTCATCCGACCGAACAACTCTCAATACCACACATAGGAAAGGTATAATCAAAGATGTTACAAAAAGAGGAATCACCTGGAGATGTTAGACATGGGCTGAACTTGTGGTGCCAAAACTTACCTCTGTCGCCCATAACAGACTGACAAATACCAACATTGCCAAACAATTCTGTTGCTCCTCTTTCTTCATAATTGGGATATATAGCAAGACGATGAAAATGGCGATAATAGAGACGAGCGTAACCATGGTGGAACTGATTAGCCATGTCGGCAGTTTAAATCTCCCAACGGGTGTAGAGACCACTTTCATCTCATCCGACTCCAAGTCGTCACCCTGCAGTCGAGCTTTGGCGGGGTCGTTATCGGGCCCAAGCAATGTTCGGCGCAACCCCATATTTGCTGCTTGGGCTTTTCTCTCAATTCCAATCATTTCTCGCCAAACAGTATTGCGTTCCCAAACCACATGCTCGCGTAGGTGGAGCCTCAATTCCTTCTTCGCCATGGCAACGTCACCTTGAGTGACAACATCTGCGTATGCCTGCTCCATTCGCTGGATATTTTCCTCCACATGCTTCATCGTTTCCGGGCGGAATGAGTATGCTGGAGTCACATGTTGCTCGATATATTTCGATTTCAGCGATCGATTCATTATTTTGTCGTACTTCTTGAGAACCTTGGTGAAACCGGTCTTGTTCAACTGAATAAATGATTTGAGTTCACATAGCTGTACGAAGAGACTGATGGCCCGCTTCTTCAATGTAATCCCGGAAGAAAATAAAGAAGAAAATGCGTGTTCGGCGTAATCGTCGTAATTCTGACTGTTTCTGCGAATTGATTTTGAGAATTCAGTAGATGCCCTCAAATCTTCTGCGACGCCCGATCGGCCAATATTCGAATCAAATGGGGTGCTTTTGCTGCGTTGCCCAGTAGGCCTCGTTTTCGCCAGAGCCGTATTTTCGTCGTCATCATCATCACTGTCCTCCACGCCTTCGTCAATGGATCGACTTATTGTACTTTCTCGCCGCGGTTTGGTGGTGAAGCTTCGAAATATGCTTCCTTGCCGTGGCCTGTCACTCGCACGACCGCTGGTTCCTGGTCTGCCATTTTCTGGCCCGTCAACTTGCTCTAGACCTTCTGCTTCGTATGATTCCTCGTCCCTGAGGAAATCCCCCACCTCGCCATATATTTCCAATTCCTTCAGCTGATAAAACGAAGAGATCTTCTCCAGTTCCACATCCAATGCTCGCTGAAAGACTTGGTCAGGGTCTTCTGCAGATATCAAGGGAGATCGTTCGGCATCGTCCTCGGCAGCTGGTCTGTGAATAGTCTTCTCGAGTTGGTAAATCCTTGAGAGAATTAGCACATATAGGGCAGAAGTTGCGCCGCGGCAAGGGTGGCATACAGCTTCTTCAGATTGCTATAGGCAATATAATGGCTGCTCCAGTCCGGCACAGCGTTGAACTGGATACTGTGGGAGAACTTCATTTCGTCCTGAGCGTCAAGCCTCTGGATCTTCTCTGCCCGCTTGGCCTCTCGCTGCAGATAACGTGCTTCCCGCTTCCGCCGCTCTTGTATTCCCGTGTAGTCGGCAAGTTCGTACTCTTCGGAGGGTCTAGCTCGTGGGCGGGGTGTGGTAGCACTGCTCCCTCCTCTCTCCAGTCTTATCGGCGAGCGGTCTGCCGTGTTGTAAGGGGCGTTTGAACTGGAATTCTGTGCAGAGGAGGGATTCGCAGAGGAAGTCAAGTCGTCTATGGTGAAAAAGGGAAACTGGTCATGCTCTAGAGTGGGTGGGACATGCTCAGGTGGAGAAGCTGGTGTTGACCGCGGCCTTTAGTCGGATGTTGGTGCCTTTCTTTCGACCCGCGCCAGCTTGCAGAACTTGAGTTTTGGAAGAATCTGATTCGCCGTAAAAGTGTCCAAAGTAAGTGTGGCTGATCGTTCATAGTTCATGTGTGGCGTGCATGTAAAACATCCCGGTTGGAGGCCAATGATCTGGGCCATGTTTATTTTCGTCCGATCCGATTCGCGCTTCCCAGACGTGAAAATATGACTAAGCACGTGTTTTATCTAACCCACGCGAACTTTCCTCCTTCCGCACCATGCGCATGATTCGTACAACTTCCAAGTGGAAATCCATATCAATTGTCTTACAACCACGTCGTGTGATCTTCTGGGAGTTTACTGTACACAAGTTCTCGAATTGCTGTGCATCTAGGCATGTATATCCATCTTTGTTTTTTCCAGGGCCGGGGCAGTGTTATCATGTTATTTTCCTGCAGTCCATTTTTCTTCAATTCATTGAAGTATTCTTGTATCTCTACTTGGCATGGTTCTTACACAAGACCTCGATTCCAGAGGTCATCCTCACCTATCCCATCGTCTCTTAACCCGTGTTTGCCTCGCATGTGAACCCTTAAATTATCTTTCCGAGAAAAGACTTTTCCACATGATGGGTAAGTGCATCTATGGCCTCGACTACGATTACTCCTAAGCCAGTTGCGATTTCTCTGGATAAACTTATAAGAATTGTTTTCGCACGTAGGTGGCTGGACGTGAGTCTGGCGAAATAGGCCAGCAAATGCTGCCTCCGAGTCCAGAGGCTGAGTGGATGGTGATGATGAGCATGCTGAAAGATAGTTCAGATATGACTCATGGGGAGTATGGGAGTTGACTTCGGATTTATACAACGGGTTGAACTTGTTTTGTTGTTCGATTGGTCTTTCGACATCCGCTGTTAGAAGGTTTCTGGCGTTTATCCCCATATTATCTGGCACGTCTTCAATCGTGAAAGCACTTGTGTTGCGTTCTCCGAAGTTGAAGAACGGCGATGTTTGGAAACTTTCGGAAGGCAATGGGAGGTCTGGAAAAGCTTCGAGCACAGAGTTACTCAGGCCAAGCAGCCCGTGGTCCACAGGATTATCGGCAACGACTGTAGTCTGCAGAGGACCGCAACGATATTCGAAATCCCAATTCGCGTCCTTCTCACTTGTGCCGTAGCTCCAGCTGCGGTTGCTAAGATTGGCATCAGGGACGAGTCCATCATTGTTTGAAATAGCGACCTCTTCAAATCCCGGCATTTCACTTTGTATCCACCAGAATCGACCCTCCTTGTTCCACCTCTCTGGTGCAGCTTTCACTATGAACCCTTTCACTATGAACCCCTCAACCTGATCCGAGAGTGTAACCTTTAGTCGCGATCCAAGGTACACTGCGTAATGTGCGAGAATCTGACAGAGATGGCTCTGCATAGCTTTGAATCCATAGCCTTCCTCCCTTGTTTCACCACCTGCCTCTTGATGCTCCAAAGACTCGTGCTTGCTTCTGCAGGGCTCTGCGTATCCAGCCGCAAGGATAGTTCCAACAACCAAAAAGAACAGTGCTTCCCAGTCGCTCTCGGAACACCTTTTCAGAGATTCCGGTCTCAGCTTTGCGTCAAGCAACTTTAACATAGAATGCCCGGCAACCGAGCCAATCTGGTAGAGATCCGCAAGACTCAAGGAAAGCTTCTCGACATCTGCTCTCCGAGTATAAGCCAGGCTTATCGCATACATCATTTGCTGAAAGTTTACCCTGGAAGCTTCGTCCATTGATGGTTCAATCAACTTCGAGAATTGCGGGGTAGCCAGTAACCCGACTTTGCTGGTATCGGAAACACTCATCGAATCATTAAGCCAGGATACGACGCCTCCCGTGATCGACTTCAAGTTCCAGACCACAGGCGACTCGAAGTCCACGGATATTGTGCTCGTGGCAAGATTTTCGGCCTTGGTTTTGATGTAGTCGAGACTGGTGGATCCAAAGACCCCTAGATTTCGTGTCAATGTATGGGCTCTTTCCGACGGCCAGGGCAAAACTCACAGGCTTCGAAGACAGATACCTCGGACAATTTCGTCCTTACACAGCCTGAGAACGATAGCGTCTGTCTATTGTGGTTCAGGCTTATCAGGCTCTCACAAGTGATGCAAATATCATCGCTAGAGCACTGCACACTTCATCAGCAATGTCTCTATGTTCCACACTTTACACGTTGAATGCTGGATATGTACCCTGACACTAAGCAACGCGCATCTCAAGCAGGCTCCTCTCTGGCGCACGACTTTCGTTTCTTGCCGTCGAGCTGGGGCGAACTTCGACCTTGAGTGCTTCGTTATCTTGCCAGGCTTGCCGTTTACCTCGAAAGAATATTTCCATTTTCTAGGCAAGCCCGGTTTTGCTGTCCGTTGACCTGAATTCATGTTATGGGCAGAATCGATTGAGGTTCAGGAGAATGATGGTATTTTGTTGACGAGAAAATGAATGGGATGTCGAGGAGGAAGCTGATTATATGGGAGAATTTGATACGCCAGCAGCGGGGTGTGCGTTGCGGCTGAATCTGCAGCAAGGCTTTCTACACCGGCGTTGATTGGAGCACCTTGATTTGTTGTCGGTGAAGAATAATTACTGGAAGAGGCTAGCTTGGTCTCTGCTTGTGTTACGTTCACTTCCAATCGGGTATGCGTAGCCCCACAATGAGGCTGTCGGTAAGGAAATTTCCACGTTTGGGAACCAAATCTACCACGCGTGTGAAATTTCTGCAATCCAATCAACTTTTATTACAACTAAGTATCCCTGCGAAGATCAGCTCAAATGCTTTATCTGCGTAATGTATACACCGAAGCCCATGTCGGGGATCCCCCGCTGCAGTCGATTCTTAGATTTCAACATCCGAGACTCAACTAGGACCATGTTCCATTCGCTGGGCCAAAATATCCAATATCGGGAAGCTGCAACCATGGAAGTCCTTGCCCGTCTGCTGTATTCAGATACACCGTATTTCCTAGAAACAACTTCGTCAGCACAGCCCTCAACTCAAATAACAGCAAACTTACCCCACCAATCCGGGAATACTCCCCCAGGGTATGTGATACAGAAGAAGATAATTAGCGCCGACAAAGCCAGCCCGGTATCCAACCCAGCAGCAAGCACATAATTATATTTCGCTGCAGCAATTAGCATCCAACCCCACCAAAACAGGAAGCAAAACATACCCCACCACGCAAAGAACTTGCTCTTAATCCACCAATTGAAAATAACATTCACCAGCGCCCAACTGCTATAATTAATCCCCGTCGCCGGTGGCACATTATACGTGCCCACGAAAATCAGCGGCCAGTTGGTCAGCTGCAGCCACTTCCTACGCGTGCCATCGGCCTTCTTCCAGTATTTCCATAGCGCCCAAGTTAAGACGGGCATCAGCGCGCCCAGCCAGAAAAAGTGCAGCAGCCCCGAGTAGATCTTGCCGATCGAGTAGACGCGACCGGGCCCAATAGCACCCCAGATGATGGACGACGAGAAGACGGTGCGGCCGTTGGGGCAAGTGAAGCCGTTCGACTGGTCGGACTCGCAAATCCCGTCTACATGCCCCAGCATCCACAGCGTGACGCCAACCTGCGTCAGCGCCCCGAGAATCGTAGCGCTGCCCTGCGCGAAGAAGATGGTGCGCGGTGGGATCTTCATGTAATGCCCGAGCTTCATGTCAGCGGCGAAGAACAGACCCTGGCCCACAACATCCGTGGACAGGATCTTGAAGATCATGTTCGCGAGCGGGCGACCGTTGAACATGTAGCCGCCGACGAACTCGGAGAGTACGTTAAGCTGGTTGGCGTCGACGTTGGTGATACCTTGGATGATGCCGCAGGGGATCATGTAGAAGGCGGGAATAATAGCTGCGATTAGGACGGCCCAACCAGGGAGCGTTGTATGGTAGACTTCCACCATGATGATGGCTAGGACGAGGATTATAAGCGTTAGGGCGGCATACCACCACCAAGGGGTTTTGGGGTATAGGCGCATTAGGCGGGCGTGGATGTCGAGCTTTGTCTTGCCTCTCCAGGCGTCTTTGATCTGGGTCCAGTGCCAAAGGTAGATGTGCACTGGAACGGCAGTCAGGGAGGCAAATGAGGGGCCGTAGACGAATGCGAATGTTGCAGGCAGGAATCCTGGTGAGTAGGCTTCGTACTTCGGGATGTCCAGAGTGTTCGTGGGGCTTAGAACACGGCTGATGTTGTAGACAGCTCCCGTATTGTCGTACAAGTCGGCGGATGAGATGGGAAGGTAGGCAGTGTACCAAACGTTGGTATAGTACAAGATGGGCGTAACGAGCCAGAAAAATACCGCGAAACCAACAAACACATTGATAGCTAAGACGTGTCAGGGCCCAATTTTTCGAAGCTCTTTGTGGAGAGACTTACCTGCCCAAGACGGAGAAAGAAGTGGGTTAGTATTGTACGCAATCTGAGACCAGTCGAAAGTGATTGGACTGAGACCAAGACCAGTCACCATTCCAAACAGATGGTTCACAACCAGGTTACGTGGGACAATCCAGCAAATCCACGTGAAATATGATAGAGCAACGAACATCAATCCCGGGAAGAAATACCAAACTCCAGATCCAACCATGACAAACATGAAGAACCGAAGTCTGGAGATTTTCCAACCATTGGCCGTCGCATTGGAGCGAGAATGTAGTGTAGACAGAAGAGCGCAGTTGGAGAGGACTTGCGGCCAGATGATCGACGCTGGTTCAATGAGCCATGGGGATGAAAGACCTGCGACTCCGAATCCCAGCATCTGACAGCACAGCACAACGAGAACTGAGAAGCCGGGCTTGAAATCAAAGTTGTAAAACGCTTTTGAGCCAGCCTGGATAATATTCGTCGAGTCTGCACTCGCGTATCCGAAACTGACATTGCTCATGATCGTGATAACAGTATGCTCCTTAATATTAAAATGCCGATTCGGATTTATGCACCATTTCCCCAGCGGGCCCAAGTTCATGGTATACAGCGGGAGTGTTTTAGCCAGAAGCACACCGAATGGATAAGCCAACAGTTCAGCTACGAGAGCAACGATGTGCACCGATGGGTAGCGCAGACTGAAGAATTGGTTGATCCCAGATCCCACCATGGTGAAAATGAAGCCCAGAATCCACATTCGGAGCGTGTTGACTGGGATTGCTTGGTCGTCTACATCCGGGACAACGGCGCGAACTGCAATTGTCAGCTATTGTTTTCATGAATAGACTGAAAGATGTGGTGACCTTCTGGGTATGGCGAAGTATCGCCTTCCAGGTCTTCAATGCTCGAATCTTGCAGCACCTTCCCCACATCAACCTCCAGCTCTTTCAAGTGTCCATGTTCCAACTCCGGTTCATGAATTGGACGTTCATGCCCGATCTCCGGGGACTTGGTTTCCTCCATTGCACCTCAAATGTAGCTGTGAAGACAAAGACAAAGAGATCAGATTTCTCGAGGAGGAAATTTCCGAGAGGTATCCCATCTTCGAGACCCCACATGGTTCTTGCAGGGTCTACGAATCGCACACTCCCATTACGTGCGGGCAAGATAAGGATGTTGGTGATCTCAGACCCAGGTCGGATTTCTTGACATGCATAGCGATAAGCTTTCATCGTTGCGTCTAGAGTCCACTGTTTGTGGAGTTGCAAGAGACCTGCCTCTTCGAGATTGGTGGGCCGTAGGAAGTGGAGTTCCGGCAGCGCGCGGGGCATGTCACGTGGGACCCGTGAAGATGGACTTGGGTTCTTATCTGGGTTCTGCGCTTGTCATTGAGTAATGCTACAACCAGATCGTTGCCTTGAATATGAGAATTCAAACTTCCGGTAGAAGTTGTGTCTCTTGTAGCAAATCCAAGAACCATTTTTCGGGTGTCATTATGTCCTCCCCCCTCCATCCATCTTCAAACCCAACAACCCTCGTCTCAAATGAGATTCTCTCCATTGAGCAAGCTTTTCCCACCACGTGGAAAAATCCTTCAGCCTCCATCAGAAAGTCATCTGCGATAAATGCTACCCCAATCTCTTTCAAGAGTGGCAGCTTCTCATTCGCGTTCTTAACCAAATTCAGAAGCTGCCCCTCTATCCAGTCCATCTTCTGTGTTTTCTTTGGGTCTTTGGTAGGTATGCAGACTGGTAAGGTCAACTCGACCAAACCATAGGGAAGACAGTCCACTATCATGGATGTCGAGCCAGGTACGCACAGCACGTCCGGATGAATCGTCAAGATTGTCAGACGGCTGAATTCCTTTAGAGAGCCAATGATGTGCTCCGCGTCGAGACGCTGTAGTGATTCGCTAGTTGGCTCATCCAGGCTCCATCGTGTGTCAATCTCAAGCTTTTCTAGGGTGTCTTGGTGGCTTTCGAGGGCTATTCTAAGGACAGAGTAGAATGGCGGTTCGCGTTCTAGCTTGTACCATCTCTCCGGCTCGGAGAAGATGCCTGTAATACGGAATATACTGAGTGCTTTTGGGATGGAAAGAAGTCGAAGTTTGTTGAGTCGCATTGCCCCTGGAGTTGGTACGAGAGCTGTGGCATCCAGAGTGAGAGATGTAATACATGACGATCCCGGCTCAAGTATAGTTCTGTTGAACTTTCTGTCGGAATAGAATACGCCCGTGTCTGCTTCAGCTTCAAGAATATGTATACCACGGAGGCGAGGGAGGGTAAAAAAAGTTACCCACCCTAGATTAATTTGCGGTTCTAGGGGATGCTGGGGTATGTCGTTAGCGGAACAGTTTCCGGGCAATGAATGAAAAGAAACACGCACCTGCGGATCGTAAGATGGGCTTATGAACAATGTCTCGACACCCCTTAGCACTTTTGCTTCTCCACCAGGCGGATTAAGTATTTCCAGCATCCTGGTAACTTCGCCATGGACTTTAGGCATCGAAACATACAATGTATTGACGCGGGACATTTCAGGTAGAAGTATTGCGAGCATCACGTCTGCATATTGAGAATGTGGACGCGGCACGCGTCCTATGCCGGTAATCCTACATCTCATGTGACCGGTCTTTTTCGTGGCCCTTTCCCAGAGTGGGACATCCTCCATGTAGTCCACATCCTGCTGTAGCTGCACGAAGGCTTTAGATTCTGGGGTCAAACTGGATTCAGTTCGCCATGGCGGAAGCATAGGGTAGCACCAATCTCGTAGATCGAGTTTCTCAACTTGTAAGGCCAGATGTCTCGCTGTGAGAATAGTTCGAAGAAACAGGCGTAGCGACCTGCGTGTGTGTGTTTTTCCATCATAAGCCTATCTCACATAGAGTTAGCACTGGTCTTTTCACCTCTAAGGTTTCCTGCGGGGAAATGGACGTCAACGTCTTCACGGAGGAATAAGCATAATAGTCGGGAAGATGTGGCATAAAGCTGGGTGACTTGGGTGAGTACAACGAAGAACCCTGAATTACTTACCCAAGAAAAGTAGAGCTGTGGCTGAATTGATTTGAGGAGGGGTTTTGAGGTACCAGCGAGTGAGCTTCGATCACGAAGGCTTGGGAGATAGGAGAGTATAATATCCAGAAGCTCTGGAGCTAGCGACTGGAGGCTGATTATGTCATTCATGGTGTTTTGATGGGTGGTGGTCTAGTCGTTGAACTTTCGAAGCTCTTTTAAATAGCCAAGGAATGTTCATCTGCGTACTCCTCCAAACTCGAGAACATGTGGCTTGGGAAAGATTCAAATATCGAGAGTCAGCGAGGGACTGGGTGGGAACTAGCACAAGCTCCCGGTGGATACGAAAAGCCGACCAGATTCAATTAAGCGATGACACCTTGCAGTACCACATCGTGCAAAAACACTAGAAGCATCATAAGAGCTTTAAATAATTCAGAGGCAAGAAGATGATACATAACTTTGATACAGTCCGATCAAAATGCGTGACGTGAAATATCAGAAAAAGAAACAACTCAGAAGTAATCAGTCGGGCTGTTTAGTATTATTTAAGCGCAGAGAAGAAAACGGAAGTCATTAAAAACGTCATTTCGAGCTATGCTTTGAGCTACTAGAGCTTTGGATTCTAGACCATCCCTTTGCATTATCAATTCACGTGCAAAACACTCGTCTTCCCATCCCTTTCCTCGATATTATCAACTTTTCCGTCCACCGTTGCATGCGAGTGTGACTTCAAAACCTTTGATCTTCGATACCTGGGTACATTGTCCTTGACCGCACCTCGAATGATACTCCCCTCAAACAACAAATGTACACTCTCTAAGGGAACACCCGCGGTTTCGGGAACACATATTGCCGCATACAAAAAGCATAAAATGCTGCACACTCCAAACAGAATGTAAGTCCCATATGTGATACTCGTCAGCATGACCGGCACTGATCGAGCAATCACGAAGTTGAAAAGCCATTGAGTCATGAGAGCCACTGCCATGGTGAGGGACCGAACATGGTTCGGGGAGCATTCCGCAGAAAGCACGAACGGGATCGGGCCCCAACCGAAAGAGTAGAAGACAACGAACAGGTAGACGCAGATGATGGCAAAGATGCCAGACCCATTGAGACCTCCATCCGGAGCTACTGCAGTATGTATTCCAATGTAAAACATTGCAAAGGTCTGACCTGCGGCACTGACCATGAGACTGTATTTTCGTCCAACTTGCTCGGTGGCGAACATCAGTCCGAGGGCGGTGATGACCACTTTCACGACGCCATAGATTCCGGTTGCGAATAAGGCAGCTTGAGTACTTTTCAGCCCGATCGATTCGAATATCTGGGGCGAGTAATAGTTGATCGAATTCGTCCCGGTCCACTGTTGCCAAAACATGAGAAAGGCCGGCATACTACATTGGTAGAAGGTCCGACGGCTGGCGCAAGAGGCCTTCAATTGTTGCCAAAGAGAAAGTCTCTCGAGGCCTTCAAAATCAGCAACGATTTCTTCGAACTCCAGGAGCACACTCGGGTCGTCTGGGGACTTCCTCCTCACTCGGGTGAGTGCTTTTTTGGCAGCCTCCGTTCGACCTTTCTCAACAAGCCATCGGGGAGACTCGTTTTGTGTCAACATTCCGACAAGGAGGAAGGCACCTGGTAGCATTTGCAATGCAAATGGAATTCGCCATTGCAGCGCTGTGCCTGCGACCGAGGAACTAGTAATGCCGTAGTTGATAAAGTAAGACAGCATGATTCCCGTTCTATTTTCAATCAGTCTTCGTCTTTCGAAAGCCTACCACTACTTACACGTTAAACAATTGCATGCATCCGATACATCGACCTCGAATCTCCTTGTTGGCATTCTCCCCAATATACGTCGGAACAATTGCGGAAATGAGGCCTACGCCAAATCCCCCGACAGCACGTCCGCCATACAATAGCCCCAAGTTCTTATTTCCAATCGCTGAGCAAGTCTGCATCACACTCCCAACAAGGAAAATCACATCCCCAATTATCAGCCCCCATTTTCTCCCAAACTTATCAGAGATGTAGAACGACGCCATTGCGCCGAAGAAACATCCGGCTTGCAGCACGGAAACAATATTGCCGGATAAATTGCTGAACGCCTTTATTTCAGCGGTCGTCGTGTTCTTGATTCCAAATGATGCTTGGAAGGGCTTCTGTGGGTCAAGATCTTGGAGTCAGTATTGCTTCTTTAGGAATATTAAAGAGTAGAATAGGAGTATATTAGGAGTGAATGTCTCAGGAGTTGACTCTGTTTCAACTCCGAGTAAAATATCCAGAAGCAGCAATTCTCCCCCGAGAAGTTGACATACCATCGTCAATACACCTCCGATAAGACCTGTATCCCATCCAAAAAGCATGCCCCCGAAGGAGGCAATGGCTGTGAGGATGTAGGCATTTCGATAGGTTTTGATATCTGTCCAGATAGCATAAATCTTGGAACTGCTTTTAGTTGGCTCCATCGTGGGTTGCTTGGGAATTTGAGGTTATACTGGGGAGACAAAAGGTATTTATGGAGAGATCGACATTCTCTTGGCTTGGTGATACGCGTATACAGGGGGCTCGGCGCTTACATTAGATTTCGCAGGGGGGACGGAGCTGAGGCCGTCAAACCCCGCGTACCCCGCGTTCAAACAAGGCGGGGTATCAGTTATCAACAACTCATCTTATAGAAAACGAGGTAGATAGATCGGCGTTGAATACAACGCGTCTCGAACGTCGAGAATGATATATTCGTGCACTTTTGTACCAGGGATATCTTCCTCCTATCAACAAAAGTTTTCAGCTATTAGTAATTCAAGAAATCAGCCGCTTAGAGGGATAAGAAGATTGAATAGGAATGTCGTGTATATTTGCTTCTAATGGAAAAATCGTACACTATACACTACAACTCAAACAGCGTGACGCACTTGCAGTAAGCTCGTTCGGCATTGAATTGCAAATTTTAGAATAGGCAATCAGTAAAACCTGAAGTTGCAGGTTCCTTGCCTTGAAGAAACCAAACTCCGTATAATGCCTTCGTATTTAGACTTTGGTAAGTAGCCTGGTCGACAATACTAAGCAATCGAAAGTAGTCGAATTGATCTTTTATAAAGGTTTGCGGGGATATAAGAGTATGAGGTCCCCAAGAAGGATATTCGTGAATAGGCAGTGCTTAGCACTCGTGATTATTTACAATTAGGATCGTTGTGTTATAGTAGCGCCTGTTATATACCAACAACACTATTAATCTCCACGGCAATGATAAGTGAGATAGGGCCTGTCTCCATGCCCGCTTTGAATCGTGCTGCCTGCAATCCATCAAGGGAGTTTCGAAGATGAGTTGCATCACGTGTTCGGCTGCACTTTCCTATGTCTGGGCTTGTTATACACAAAGCTCCTGTGAATAGCATCAGTGCTTTTATCCCTGCTTCTATCACGTTGATCGTCTGCATGGTGACCGTATAAGACACACCTTCGATCTCAAATCAGCAGTCAATTGTCAACCTCCCAACATTGTGCGCGAAACCTAGCCTTTACAACAAAACGTCTACTATAAAAGACTCCACCGACCTCCTAGTTTCCCATAACCCTTTCAAGCTATGGAAGACCCAAGGGTGTATGTCTTTCTGGCATCCGAGATACTCTTCTACTAACGATCTGCTACAGAACCCTCCATTACAATATCGCGAAGCACATTCGTTTTTCAACAATAGAGGAGGGTTACTACTTCGTCGCAATCCATCACATCGGCAAAGCCAAAGATGAAGTCAGACTGGAAGACTTTACTGTTGTCAGGCAGAAGATGTAAGGGTTCATATACGGTCGCACGCTCTCGCATGAGTCTAACTTGATAGGACTCTAAAATAAAACACTTGCTACGAGTAGGACGCTATGCATATGGGGCCGAGGAACACGAGAAGTGTCTTTTCATGGACGGTCGGAACATTCTTCACAAGAAAACTAAGCTTCGAGCCATTGATTATTTCAGAGATGGTTTGATAACCCTGCAGTAAGTCCCAATCTCTCCCACTTCCACAGTTATTTGGGCGGCGAAGTAGGCGGAAGTCTAGTATAGAAGACTGCCCAAAGCACTAACGATACTGATTTGATTATAGAGCATTCCAAGACCCCGGCCCAAACTATCCAGAACCAGAGGGAATGATCTGCCCTGAGTACAAGGACGGTGTTGAAAACCTCTCGCGGACTCCAGAACGACAGAGTGTCCTTGATCCCGTAAGCCAGCAACAATAATACATCTTCAACTCTAACAACAAAACTAGTCCAACTCTGACTTCGAGACCAACAATAACCGACTTCACGACGCCTTCCCAGATAGCCTGTTCGAGGTGTCCAAACCGTACGGATACCGGATATTCTCATGCCAGAGTTGTTTCTTCGACACTTTCGAACAAAATATGGGCTGGAGGGAGATTGAACAACATCTATTTAGCCAAAAGCATAATATCTTCCTCGAAGCCAAATTAAGTCTCGAGGGTGCCTTTCATGGGGCGGTGAAACACAGATATCTGGTAATCCATTCAAGTCTCATGATGATTGGATGAGCTAACACAAATAGTTGGAATTCAAGCCTTGGATCCAGGATTTGCTTGCTGGTGTTTGCCAGAGCTACCCCGACGACATCTTTCGCCCGGAGACATTGGTACACGAAGAGGATAAAGATGAAAATGGGGATTGGGAATACATCGCGGGCTCCAAGGGTATTAGGAGTGTAACATGCTTGGAATGTGGTACGCGAGGCGGAAAATGGAGGGAAGGATGGGATTTGGCAGACAACAATGCGACCACGATCCAAACCGATCCAGATTGGCAGGACTTCCTGCAACACTTGGACTCTCCTCGCCATCGGTCTCGTGTTGCCAGAAGACTGGCCCAGCGCGATGCCAGCCCATGCCTAGCGGAATCTTAATTGGATACAAATATATAGTCCACTAGACTTACTCATCTTCTGTGCTTTCTAGCCTTGAGTCCTCCTTCCTGCAACACATCATGACTTGACAATTCGAAACCCAGGTTCTTGGGGTTGTGGGACAACAAATTGACGCAATATCAAGAGTAGTGCTCCACTGATGTATTCCGAAATCGGATCGAATCATCGCAAGAAGGTTGCAGCAAATTCACTTGAAGATGCGGCAGTGTCCAATCCCTCCAAGTCTTCTCAACTCTGAAAAGGCAAGATACAGCTTCTGGTAAATATGCCACAGCGAATGTGTATCTCATTAGGTCGGTTCGAGCAGATCAGATAAACTGTAGTAGCGATCATCATTTGCGTCAAGTTACTGCTTACGGCGCCTGGTCACATAGCACGGCCATCCATACGGCACAGCTG
The DNA here is from genome assembly GCA_007825345.1 of Lachnellula suecica. Taxonomy (NCBI): domain Eukaryota; kingdom Fungi; phylum Ascomycota; class Leotiomycetes; order Helotiales; family Lachnaceae; genus Lachnellula; species Lachnellula suecica. The sequence goes on along the minus strand of QGMK01000099.1, from coordinate 27,301 downwards.
TGAAATGAGTCTCAAATCTCCAGCTCTTCCCTTTGTCCACCTGCTTGATGTCGTAGTCTCGAATCAACATGGCTGTGGTCTTCGAGAGTTCCATTTGTGCCAAATGTTTCCCTGGGCATTGGCCATAGCCAGCCCCGAAGGCAATCAATGATTTTTCCATTTCGCGGCTGCGAGCAGGATCCATCCACCGAGCTGGCGAGAATAGATCTGCATCGGCTCCGAATACTTCGCGACGCCTGTGTATCACCCAAGGATTGACGCTGAGTATCACTCCTTCCTCGAAGTGACGCCCGAGTACAGTGACGCCGCCTTTGGGCACCACACGTGGTAAGCCATTCGCTACAGGTGTGTGGATTCGAAGTGCTTCCTTGATGCATGCCTGCAGAAAAGGCAACTTCTGTGTCTCCTCGTGAGTCGGCACATCAGCCAAGTGTGCATTATCGACTTCCCCCCTCAACGTCATGAAAGCTTCCTCATTTCGCAATAAATTATAAAACAAAGCTTGCAACGTGGCGCTGACAGTATCGGCGCCAGCACCGATATTCGCGACCGCGGCAGCGAGGATTTCTTTCTCCTCCATCCGCTCCGGATGCTTCTTCCGCACGTTCATCCATTCCTCGATCATATCTTTGCGCACTTGGTCGTTTTTGGACCGGGAATCAACAGCGGCGAGAGCAGTGTCAAAAATATGCATAGTAGGCTGCAGATTGAAGTATCCGATCAGAGGGTTTGCGAGGAGGTAGTCATGCGCCCACCAGAAATGGCCCATGATTGCCACGTAGATTCCAAGGGCACGCGTGTTTGCAATCGCATCTCCTATATCGCGGCCCTGGTCGATGAATCCAAATTGCTTCGAGAACGTCACCTCTCCCATGATGTCAAAGGCGAGAAAGTTGAACCACTCGTCGAAGTTCACGGGCGAGTGGGCTTCGCAAAGGCTGTCGAGCCGCTCTTCAAACAAGCGAAGCACGCCGTCGATGTACCCTTCGGCTTTGATGACATTTGAGAACGCATATCCGGGAGTAACGTTCTTGGTTTTTGCAATATGGCGCTTTGCATCCACTTCGGACATCAGGTTGACATATCGAGAGTCTGGTAGCGAAAAGATCCTGTACCAATCACCCTAATAGTTATGTCAGCACGTGGCAGGACCAGTACAGTTTTTTGCGAAGATATACCTTATTCATTTGACTTTTGAGAACTTCAGCAATGGCATCTGGATGGCCCACGCTCACCTCATTGTAGCCAATGCGAACAAAGTCACCTGTACCAATCGCGTCAGTGTTATCCAGGACCAGCAGCTAGCTGGCTGACGGGTTGGCCTTTACCATGTTTCCTATGTTCTGCAATTGTTTCTTCCTCAGTATGGCCTTTGATCGCATGCAAAATTTGCCAAATAACGGAGAACGAGCCCAGGAAAGGTCCAGGGATGTCGCTGATGGAGGATAACCATCGTCGGCGGATGAATGTCAGTGATATGAAGGCCAAAAAAGCGCCAGTGGCAAGCTTTAAAAATGGCGCATAGATATGCGCTTCCATCCACATAGTTGCTGATGGTCCCACCAAGGACAATATCGTGGTCGTTCGTTGAGAATGGAGGGCCAGTATCTGTGAGAATTATGGAGGTTTGCGCCACAGCATGTCCCGCTTTCAGGGCCGTGCAGGCCTTCCGTGAGTTCTGGACCCAAAATATTTTCTTTTAAGTTAGAATAAATTATAATTGGCCAACTTTCGCAGGGCATTAATACTATTTAGGCAATAAACGGTTCCCAGGGGGGATGCACCCATGGACCCTTTGACGAATGAATAGCCTGCTTACTACAATCCATGTTCAGTTTAGTGAAAATATAGCCCCTCCGTCAAGCTCGGAGCGGCAGGATAACACGACGACATCAGATTATCTATTGCTGTCCTACACGTCCTTACTCGCAGATTGAAGGATGAGTACTATTAATAGCACGCAGAAGAACACCCAGGATTCGGACGTGGTAACGATAAGTACCACAGATTCAGCAATCGCTAGCGAGCAAGGGGTAGTCCAAGAGACGGAGTCCGATGTTGAAGGCGACGAACGAACAGACATAGAAGTCGATGTAGGTTTCCAGTTTACAAATTTCTGCTCTGATATATCTAATTTCTGCAGTATAATACCGATTCCGGCTACGACGATGAAAGTATCCACTCTCTCATAAGCTCTCTGGGGTCCCTGGAAGTGGATCCCATACATCAGCACGGTCACCGCTACCATGGCAGTGACCGGGTTCTCCTCCCAGACGACGAATCCGAACAAGAGCGGCTGGATCTGCAACACCACATTTTGAAGATGTGCCTTGACGGCAACCTCACGATATCGAATTTGCCTAATACCTCACAAAATATTTTCGATATTGGGACAGGGACAGGAATATGGGCTATCGAGATGGGGGATAAATATGAATCTGCGCAGATAACAGGGATCGATCTTTCACCCATCCAGCCGTTATGGGTCCCACCAAATGTCCAATTCGAGATTGACGATGTAACGAAACCATGGCTTCGCAACACAAACTCTATGGATTTCATTCATATCCGAAATATGGTCGGCGGCATCAGTGACTGGAAGGCATTATTTGCAGAAGCTCTCGACCATCTCAAACCAGGCGGCATAGTCGAAGTCACGGAGATTAGGACGAAATTCGATTGTGCCGATGGCACTTTTGAGGAAAAGGGCAAGGCGTGTAAGGAATGGGCAGATACATTCCACGAGATCGCAAAGGGCATGGGCATGGATTTCGATCCTTCCCCCAGCGTGCCGGGCTGGCTTTCAGAAGTTGGGTTTGAAGACGTTCGTATGGAACAGCGGACAATTCCAATAGGCCCGTGGGCGAGAAACGAAAAGTTGAAGACTCTCGGAACTTACTATTTGTACCATATGCTGGACGGAGGCAAGCACAAACCCCAAATAAATCCTCAGATGATGCTGTGTGCTGACGACGAAATTAATCAGGAATGGAGAATTACTCCATGATGCTATTCACGAAAAATGGCTGGGAAGCTACTTCGGTACATGCGCTTCTTGGAAAAGTCAGGGCTGAGTTGAAAGATCCCGGAATGCATGCCTTCACTCAAGCGTAAGAATATCTTCTCCCGCTTTGTATCAGATCAATGACTTAACGGGTCATAGATGCTTCATAACGGGCCGTAAAAGACTAGCCTAAAGACTAAATTTTCCCTCTTTGACCCAGTTCCTGGCCATTGATCCTGGGGGGAAATTTATTCGTTCGCCCGCGCTCCTTGATATGCAAGCTGGGCGCTGGTGTGCTTGATGTTAAGCACCGGCACGAAGATCGTTCAACGCCACAAGCATCCGAACTCAAAACTGGGCTGAATTATCGAAATTAAAATCCACCCAGATGAATGACGAATGTGGCTTCAAACGCAAGGCGGGACATGAAGCGAAGGAACACTCAAAACATTGCGAGCCACAGCTTATCAACGTCGAGCCGTATGCCTCTTGATCAGATGATTTCGTTCAAGATTCTAGAATTGGAAGCTGCAGGGTCCGTCAGGCTGGTTCTGGGTGATGCGGAGTTGAAGATCGTCGTCGTTTCAAATTTACTCGAATAATTTCACAAGTAACACGAGTTCTACATGGCAACTTCACAGAACTCGTTTGCTCTCGAGTACGTTTTAGAAATGGCACCATGAAATGACACTGGATAGTTGAGAAGGTAGAGCAAGCCTTTTCTTCTTAGGCCTTGGATTAATTGATCTGGAAGCGGTATGTCTACATATTGAACTGTAAAACAGTGATTGAGTACGCACTAAATGCATTAGACACATCGAATATTTGGAATACCTTGGGAACTTACGGAACATCCCAACTCCAAGATCCAATGGCTCCGGGTCCAGTCGATGTGAGGTTCAGGGGTTGCGGGATAACTGCCGTACTATTGTCCTTATAGTTGAACGCATTGGGATCCGCAGCGGTGATAATCGTGCCATTGACAGACGTCCAGTCTGATTCTAGGCCTACCTCTATTGGCACCGCCGTCGCATTTGTGTTTCTGCAATTCATCAGCTGGGTCTGCATCATGTGAGGGCAAACTTACATCACTTTCAAGTACACCGCTTTGTCTCCCTCCATGCTGGCAGCCCAGTACAAAGGCCCAAAATCACCCTTTGTGTTTGTCACCTCAACAGACTCTGTTCCGCGGTATGTGTTGAAGAGCTTTTGCTGGTAGTAGCTGACGCTCAAGACGGTATGTGATGGGTCGGCGTCGAAAGCAATCAAGTTTGGTGTCCAGTTGTACCAGTTCCAGTTCTGCAAGCTCGGTGCATACGAACTCAACTTGACCACGTTGGGATTCCTTTCTGCTCCTAAGAGATAGACGCCCTCCGCAATTGCGGAGATGAGTCTCGGGTAGAAAATGTGGATATCTGAAGGATCAGAGAAGTTATCTACCCCAGATGGAGTGTCTACTTGGAAAACTGAGTACTCGCCGATAAAGACAGTAACGTTGGTGTTGTTTGTCGATTCTTGCCAGTTGTCGTAGAAGTCAAAGCCATTGATGAAGAACTGCGGTTCTTCGTAATGGTGTGTGTCCCACATCGCGCCGGCGGGGATGTCGATGGTGTAATCTGCATTTTCATTGTAAGCAGTACTGATGTATGTGATGTCTGGGTATGCAGCTTTGAGTCCGTTGTAGAGGTACTGGAAACGAAATGGGTAGTTCTTGCCAAACCAATCTTCGTTTCCGATCTCTACAAATTTGATGTCGAATGGTTCCGGGTGGCCATACTCCGCACGCTTCCCGCCCCAGTAGGTGTCGGTAGATCCCATGCAAAACTCGAGCTCTCCAGAGCTTCTTTGAGAAGCGGATACAAAGCAGCATCACTTGCGGGGAATTCATCTGCATCGCCTTCACCGGCATCTCCAAGTGAGTACCCGCTGTAAATGGCAAGCACATTTTCCATTTCCATGGCTTCCGTCCACTCCAGGAACTCCAACAAACCAAGACCGTTCGTGTTGTAATATTCTATGGAGGTTAGAACTTGCCAGTTCGAAGCTTGAAAGACTTACCCCAGTTCCCTGGTCTAGGCCACCTGTCTTCCAGAGGTCCAATCGTCTCCCACCATTTCCATCTTCTCTGGATCGAATACCCCTCAATATTGTTACCGCCGGGCCACCGAAGAAATTTTGGACCAAGGTCGTAGATGTTCTCAGCCAAGTCCTTTCTCAGGCCATTCTCGTACCCCTTGAAAGTTTCTCCGAACAAGCTGATCTGATCGAAGAAGTAGGTTTGTCCATTGGCAGCCACAGGATCGAAGGTAATTGCCAGCGTGTTATTTGAATCTGGTGCACTTACAGTGCTGACGATTTGAGCAGTCACGTAGGTGTAGTTGACCACGTTCCAAGATTGAGCGGGTATTAATGTTGATGCCCAAACTTCGCCAGTGATATTCGACTGGAGGGATACGGTGATGCTGGTGTTCAAATTATATTGGTTTCTGACCTGGTCGGGGTAGACAAAGAACGAGATATTGTAGGTCTGCGGGGAGACTGGAATTCCCCACCAACCCATGTTCTGAAATCCAACTTGGCTCGTTGATTGATTTGCCGTCAGCGGGATATCGAGGGCAAGAACAGTCTGATGAGAGTGCGTCAAGGGATGTAAGTAATCCAAGCGCAGTGAAGTATTTCCAACGGGCTTGTACCCAGTTATGACAGGCCCTACTGAAAATTAGATCACTTTCTTGACAAGGGGTCGTTTACTTGCCAAAAGCTTCGCAGGTGTTCTCCTGATACACAATGCTGCTGTCTGCGTAGCCAGCGATGGCCCCCCATGTGACGTCGGAGCCATCAAAGGCACGATTGGTCAAGAGCTCGCCATATAGTCCTCCATCTCCTGAATGATTGATGTCTTCGAACATCCAACCATAAAGATAGGGTGCAGTAGCATTTTTGACCCCAGACTCCGTGAGGATCTTCAATGATACCGAAGTTGAAGCATTACTGATTGCTCGAGGGAGGTTTACACCTGCCCTTGGACCTTTCTTGCCAGCTATTGCAATTGAAACGAAGGTGGCAAAAATTGCCGAACTAGCCAAAGGTGAAGTGATGAGCATTTTGAACACTTAGGATGAAGCCGAAACTCACCGAAGAACTTCTCCCTGGATTATTATATACTTTCTCCAATTCGCGCCTAATGTGGTATCCAGTAATATGACGACGACTTTCGGAAAAACATTGTCACTTCACGATGGAAGGTGGGGAAATCCTGGAAGATCTTGTTGGGGCTCATTGCAGAGCACCGTAGTTTACATGCGCACCAATCAGCGGATTGCGGGGAAAAGGAGGGGGCTCGTTTACGCGAAGCGGTGTAAACACCACAAGTGCGTCATGATAACAATAAAGCAAGGTATATATCAGAGCGAATGACTAAGCTGGTAAGATTCTCTTTGCCCTTTTGTTAAGTAACAAGGCCTATATATTGGCTTGACTAGCGCCATGATCTTTTTTCAAAGGCGGCCCTAAACATCTCCGTACTCGCCGCGACACAATCCGTATCATCGGGACGGCTCGTCAAGAACGCCCTCGGCCTCGGTGCTTCTGAGAAACACCATTCAATCCTTCTGGCACTTTCGGAACGTTTTGAGTCCGGTTCATGCAACTCTTTTGTTATATATTCGTCTCATTTCGCCCTACAGCTCTTTGCCTCGTAGTGAGGCTCTCGTCATTTCCACGATTTTCCCTAATTTAGCGACCCAAGAAGGGTCATATGTGGCTTTACGTTTATTTTCTCTAGTTTTCAGTTGTTGGGAGTATTTTTTATATCCGTACTAAGTTCTGAGGGCTTTATGTCTATCCAAATCACAGCTGGTTGTGCACGTGACAGGCCGCCTCGTTTTCCAAAACACTTCTTGTCACAACATCAACTTTTCTCTCTGGCATAATGAGCAGTTATAGCGCGGGCGCAACTCCAGCGCACCGTTGCCCTGGGGCGTAATCTTGGAGCAGTGACTGTAAGTACAGTCAAAGCTGTCTTCTCGAGTTTATATTTCGGTCTCGAATAATCTCTTTCTCAATTTTGGTCATTTTCCTAAACCTACACGCCGGTGCTGTGTACCAGACTCAATAACATACCACCACGCTCGTTCTTTTGTTGTTTCAATTCCCAAATAATTCCAATTCCTTTGATGTTACTTCCGAAATGGACAACATTTCATCAACGGGGCCGGGCCTCGATTTCTCGGCATTTCAGACCAACCCTAAGGTCCATCTTTGGAACAGGCCAGCTTTTGGGTCTACTCAGCAGTCTAATCAGAGTACTTTTCAGAGAATCCACGAAGAGCCCCTAGCTGCTGGCTTGTTTTTCACAGAGGACCAGTATGCTCATCACATCGGTAAGTGTAATCGGGATCTCGTGTCTGATTCTCTGCTGCGGGACTCGCCGTAATGTCTCTTGGCTTTTAGTTCCAGACCATGTCCTCTACATCATGTTCGATACTGCAGAGCTGATCATTCAAACACTTAGATTCCTCAAACGTCACGACAGCCATCAAACGAGGACGACATCTTTCGGACCCAATCCGAGCCGAGGTACTATCGAAAGTCGTAAACTTGTTGTCAAAGGCCAGCGCCACAGTTCTTGTTGGAACTTTGAATTGTCTTCAAGAAAGGCTCGAACTTCAATCGCCAAGCAATAATCAAGTCAGTCCTAGGACAGGAGAAGCTACCTCATCGGCGGCTCACGATTGCAATGTCCCCAGTTCTTCCACTCAAGCCTTCACGGATTCATATGGCAGGCTTGATGATGACGCATTCTCACAAGCTACCCCGCTGTATGGGGATGTGTGCTACGGACCAGAGACTTCTATGTGGGCTCAGCCAAGCCTTCAAAGTTTGATCCCAACGGGCTCAGCTTTCTTTGGCCCTGCTGCTGGACCCAAAGGTACTTCTGATAACAATGCGCATCGCAAAGTCAAGACAAGAGCCTCATTGCCAACTCCAAAAGCCTTACGGCCCTGGTGGCGGGCTCCGACACATCTATCAGCTCCATTGAATTTGCCGAATAATCCGTTTGACCTGCCGTTGCTTGCTGACACCCATTCGAAATCTTCAACGAACCATACGGCAGGATTCTCAAATCACATCCCAGCTCCCTCATCATCAACCGACAAAAATCAGAGCATGGAATACGAAAATCTCTCGTCACAGAAGAGCAATTTGTCTCGAGTGTTTGATGGATTATCGCAAGGCACGATTTCGTCCATGTTCATGCCAGAACCAATCCCCGAGTCTATGTCTTCCAAAACAGCCCATTGCATTCCAGCCGAAAGGTTTCCTTGTACCGATCCCCAATGTACAAAGACTTTTACCAGAAAAGCGGACCGACAAAGGCATTTCCGCAGCAAACACGAAGATGTCAAAATCACCTGTCTTCATGATATTTGCAACCCATCATGTATCGTTCCCTGCGTCGTCCCATATCACAAGACACATTTTCAAGATGCCAGAGAAGACAAGCTCACCGCCCATTTGAAAGAGTGTCATGGAGACTACGTTAAGAAGAAGGATATCCCAAAGTCCTGGCGAAGTAGGTACGTTCGTTTGGGACATAACTGGCTGTGTGCCGACTGCTGGTGTTTTCTTGGCACCTGGTCTTTCAACAAGAGAGAAATCGAAGCACATGGAGGAAAGTGTGTTCCGTTAGACCCGTTGGAGCCATGGGCAGATTCTGGCATGTTGGGAGCAGCGGGGGTCGAGCCTTCTACAACCACTTTAGGTCCTGTTTCGCCCAAAACTGTCCAGGGTCTGGATCAAATCTTGGGTCTGAATAAGATCTTCAAAAGGGCGAGTCTCGAGGACGTTGAGACGTTGAAAGCTTCCGCACAGGTAATAGACGGCACCGAAATTGATGATGAGGGACGACCTGGACTGTTTGATTGACCCCGCATCTCACTCGGCTGAATCTCTCGTGAATTTCTTGAAGTTACTCAAGGAAACTTCTTTGAGGATGCCTAATCTTCATCGGGAAATACGATATGGACGTTGCGGAGTGACAGTGTTTCGCAGGGGGAAATCTTCGTATTATCTGCAGATCTATCTATCTATCATACTCTAAAGTCTCAATCGTTTCCTAATTAGTTCATCGCAAATCTCACATTTTCTTTCGTCGGCCTCCCCAGCAACCCGAATTCCACCGAAACAAGCGCACTTTTTGTTGTCCCCAATCACTCCTTCTCAACTTTGGGTTTCTTCGTCTCCCGTCCTCCCTGGCCCATACGCCCACGCACACCGGCCTTCCCAATAAAGTGATTCTCCTCTTGCATACCCCCGCCCTCATCGCCAGACTTTCGGCTTCGCTTCGATCCCTTATTCTGCACAGCCGCTGCCTCTCTCTCCTGCTGCACCGGCACATCCGCGCTATCCCAAAACTCGACCCGAAGATGGTCCTTCATACCGCGCCCTATCATACTTCTAAGGACATTCTGGATATTGTTTGTCTGGTGCAGTGGAGTCAAAGCCATTCCGGCTGGCACATTTGCCGGCAGCCCATCCCATGCAACGTAAGTCTCCAAGTCAACCATTCCAAAACCATTGTAATGAGCGAGGAGTTCGTCGACGATTCTTCTCTCCAGTGTCGCAACGGTATCGTTTGCGAAGAGCGGGACGACATTGTAGTATTGGGGATGAAGTTGGGCTTGTCGGTCGGGGGTGAGCTTGATGATGTGGACGACGGCGACGGCCATGGCTGGCAGTTGTCAGTGTTATTCAGTGGAGACTGGGAACATGGACTTACGGCGCTCCTCTCGCACTCGTTGGGCCTGGACTTGGGCTTGAACCTGGATTTGCGCTTGGGCGTGGGCCTGGGCTTGGACGTGAGCTTGTTCGTAAGCAGCGGCCTGCTGGTTCAGATGATGTGCGCCGCCGTTTTGCATTTGCATACCATTTTGGGCCGGTAAGCCAGGACGGTATCCATAATTATTGTTCACTGCTCAAATATCAGCATTGCAACTTCAAGCAATAGAGAAATGAAGCTTACTTCTCTCATACTGCAATTGTCGCTGAAAGTGATTGTGAGGTGGCGGGGGTAAATCAGCGTTGAGCGCTGGGAAAGGCGCTGTGGAAACGTCAGAGGTGACATCCTAATACCCGTCTTTTGGGAATATCACAGCACTTACAGCTATTGTTGGAGCGTCCTGGCGCAACGTAGGGATTCGAGGCCGCTCTGTGAACACCTGCCTGATTTAGGTGCATTCCATGCTGGCTTGCCGGACGAGGTAGCAAGTGTGCGTTGGCCAAAGCATTTCCTATCACCAGATGATCAAACAAAGCTTGTTTTTGGACTGAAGAGTTCAGCTTACTTGGAAATCTACCTTCTGGTACCATTGCGTTTTGTCGTGGTGATCCCGGTGCCGAATTACCTGCATGAGTGTTAGAGGATCCCGCAGCAACACCGCAGGGCTTACGGACCAATATTGTTAGCCATCAACATCTGGGTTTGGCGTTGAGCGGCCATTTCGTTTTGCCGTTGAGCGGCAAGTTCCTGTTGATGAGCTTGTAGCTTGGCGCTGTCCTCTTTCTGATCCCGTACAAGCTTTTCACGGGCTTTTTTTGTCTCTGTTCATGAATCAGAAACCGGGCTATCTGGGGGCTAGAATGGTGTTCTTACTTGGGGGAGGCGAACCACGAAGGTGAGCAATCCGCGGCATAGGCTCTGCTAATGGCAGGCCATGATTCATAGGACCAAGATACTCCTGAGGTCTAGGTATCGGGTCTGGAGATGCTTCGGGGATAGGCTCCGCAGTGGCTGCCACGAGATTAGACTCAAAACACCAATATCCACGGGGGATCAAAAGTACCAGGTGATTCTGGGTGCTCTGCGTTCTCAGAGAAAGGACTCTGTGCTGCAGGGATGCTTGATGTATCTCTTGAGGAGGAGTGCGCTGGTGGTTCGTCGGGCAGATCTGGGGTGGACATGTTGGTGGTGGTTGATGTTTCCAAGTTGTTGAAGATTTTTCTCGAGAAGACACCGCGGATGCTTTTATATCAATTACAAAGCGCCAGCAAGCAGGGGTCAAAATTGAATTGGTCTGCCTTTGTGATGCATTCACTGTTACAACGTCATCAACTCTGTCTATCGTCCTTGCTATGTTGTTGACCGGTTCACATTCAATCTGAAGAGCATCGTTTCAGGTGACTCACAGAAGTTGTACCTTGAAACAATGGTACGTGTTACGTTGCAAGTTACCCTGGGCAAGGCTCCAGTATCGGTTGCAATTTCCTTCGAAGCCATGTCGAGTCGTAAGAAGACATTCACAACTTGTCGCGGCTGAGGACTTCTATTAAAGACACGTTGAAGGCAAAAAGAATTGAGCGGGTCCTGATTTCCTTCATCACATTTGAACTCTTGGGTTCAGTTTCAGAGGTGTGAATAATTCCCAATTCAAGTGTATGGCAAAGAGTCCCCTTCGGCTTCTTCCACACTCACGGCCCAATGTATAAACCCATCAGTGATTCTGGAACCCACTCGAGTTTCCAAAACTCAACCACCCTTTGTGTGAGGAAGGAGAAAGACATTTGCACCTTTTCTTCTGACCATGTGAACAAGAAGTGCTCCGCGAGAGCCAAGCAAATCGGGTCGAGAAAGATTCACAGGAAGATCCCCAAAAACACAAGTGAATGTAGGCAGTTAATTCGGCTCAATGGTATAGCCATGTGGTCTTGAACTTGCCTGGAAAGGTTTCAACTGAAAAAGTACCCGCAAGTTCTAGGGTTGTTTAGTAAACTCGGCGTTCACTCTTCAATAAAGGGCATTACTGATTGTTGGAAACAATTTCTTTTGTGAGTAAAGAACTTCGAGACTGGCGTTAAGCTAAGCAGTTTCAACGTAGAAGAAAAGCCTCATAATCATACAAACTTGTAATGTCCAAATATTTGCGTACGGCTTTTGTGAGGGGGGTGTCACCAACCGTGGGGGTTCGTGGCGCCAAGGGCCCTTGCTCATCGGTACGCTGCAACGCCTGCGATATGCTATACTTCCCTGTGGCTAAGCTCTCGCCCACTCCCCCACTTCTCCAAATATCACGTTGCACGCAAACAAAGACGACTTCCTTTCATCCCCTTGCACGTCGTAATTAGACCATGAAAAATGGGTGGCCTTCAATCAGGAAACGGCGATGAAAGTGTTGTTGTGCCTCTTTGGATCAACGGAAAGGAAGAGTTCACTTCATCCACTTTTGACGTGACGAGTCCCAACACCAACGAAACATGCTGGAAGTCTGCTTCAGCCACGAAAGAGGATGCGTTGCGCGCTGTTAAAAGTGCACAAGCGGCGTTTCCAAGCTGGTCAAACACCAAGCCGACCGTTCGTCGTGATATTCTCTTCAAAGCCGCTGATCTTTTGGAAGCCCAAGCGCAGGAAAATGGGGGTTACATGATGACGGAGATCGGTGCAGATACTGGATCTGCAATGCATTTCATCGTTCCTTTGGCCATCAGCATGCTGAGAGATATTGCCGCGCGAATTACCTCAATTTGTGGCAGTATGCCAGTCTGTCAAGATACAGGAACGAGTGCAATCGTTTTCAAAGAACCATATGGTGTCACTTTAGGCATTGTCACATGGTTAGAATCCAATACTCCCTAACTTCGGCTCAATGTCGAAGACTGACAATGATAGGAATGGGCCTTACGTTTTCGGTATCCGTTCGGCAGCTACGGCCATCGCAACGGGAAATACAGCAATCCTCAAAGCGTCTGAATTAACTCCTCGTTGCTATTGGGCGGTTGGCAAGGCTTTCCATGATGCGGGTCTACCAGCTGGCGTCCTGAACATCATTTCCTGCAAACCAGAAGAAGCCGCCGGGATCGCAAATGTCATGATCGAGCACCCTGCTGTAAGACATATAAACTTTACTGGGAGCACCAATACTGGCCGGAAGGTAGCTAGTGTCTGCGCACAGAACCTCAAGCCTTGCTTGATGGAATTGGGAGGGAAGAACAGCGCTATCGTACTGCCCGATGCAAATTTAGTGAAGGCCATACAACAGTGTATTGCTGGCTCCTTTTTGAATGTAAGAAGCTTCCCCTTGACTGATCTAGTACTGACTGAGAGGTTGGAAGGCGGGGCAAATCTGCATGTCCACTGACCGTATCATTCTCCACTCGGAAATCGCCCCCGCCTTCTTGTCTGGCCTCAAAGCTGCTTTGTCCAGCATGCCTAGCGATAAACCCCTCCCGAAAGTGGTATCTGCGGCCTCCAAAGCACGCTTGGATGCTGTTGTTGCCGGGGCTGTCTCCAACGGTGCCAGTATTTTATTCGGAACCCTTCCCGGTGCGGACGCTTCTGCACAAGCTTCCAGCGCCACTTTCGCCCCAACTATTATCAGCGAGATGAAAAGCGACATGCCTTTCTGGAACGAAGAAGCGTTTGGGCCGGTGGTAGGGTGTATGGTCGTTCAAAGTGAGGACGAAGCTATCGCTGTAGCAAACAAATCGGCGTATGGCTTGTCGGCCTCGGTGTTCACCCAGGACCTACGGCGTGGCCTACGAATTGCGAAGAGGCTCGAGTCCGGGTGAGTAAACACTTGTTTGAAGCCATGATTGCCCAGTTCGTTTCTGGCCGGGTTGCTCACTGATTAACGCGTTGCAGAGCCGTGCATATCAACAGCATGACTGTTCGCGACGAGCCCACGTTGCCTTTTGGAGGGGTCAAGAGTAGCGGATGGGGGAGATTCAACGCAGCAGAAGGTATGGAGGCGTTTTTGACGACGAAGACGGTGACGTGGGATGGCTAGAGTATTGGGTCGGTGATTGAGGTTTAGAGGTGGTGAGGAAATGCGCGTCTTGGTCCTGAAACTTCAGGCATGAAGTTCCTAAATTTAGGCTTCCCTCGCTAAAACGAAACTATCTCCCCCCTTTTCAGTGAACAAACCTCGCAATAACGTCGATGTGTGGCAAAGGACCGTTATACACGGTACTTGGTCCTCTTTTGATGCTTTTTATCACTTGTGAGAGAGTGCATTCAAGAATCACATCTTTGGAGTGAGTTCAAGTAGTGTAATTATTAACCTCACTCACCCCACTGACCTCCAAGAACTCTTGAGCAACCATGCTTGAATAACTCCATTACTAGAGAATCGTATGCCTTCTTTCATGTATTTCTACTCTTTGTAATTTCTGCTTTGCTTTCTTTTTTTCTTCATCAAATTCTCAATCGTCAATAATACCTCAAGCCCCAAGCACTTAAGCAAAAGACAGCTTCTCAACTTCACAGCATACCTATATCTCAAACCACAATTCAAGTAATGCTAACCATGCTGACCACCCAACCCACAATAAGCAAGATATCGGACAACACCCAAGTCTCGGAACTTCCACCGTGCAAGCTACGACTTCGAGGCGGATCGCGTGGTAAGACTCCCTTTTTCTGCAAATTGAACAATTAAGAGCTAACATTTTCACGTTCAAGACGACGAGGATGAGGACGATGAGGACGACGATGAGGACGACGAGGATGATGACGATGACGATGATGACGAAGATGACAGCGAAGACGATGAAGACGACGATGAAGACTCTGGCGACGAAATGGATTGGCGCTACGACAATGATATGGACTGGGAGTACGATAACTGATGTCTTTTGCATAGTTGATGACCAGTTCGGTGCCGTTTCGACTGGAGATTGCAAGAGTCTGTAAATATATAGATTTACAATGAACAAACGTTGAGCTTCCGAGGTTCTAAGGATGAACATATCATCGACAAATAAAGTGTGTAGTCATTTAACAAAACAAGTCTTCTATGCAAAGAGGAATCACACTGCTGACATGCCGCCCGCAACTGAAGTATCGTCTTGGGGAAACTCAAAAGTCAAAGCCAGGGAGAAAACCATCCGACCACGAACAGACTTCGTTGACATCACTGGCCTCACTACCCAATCTAGTGCTCTGAGTTTTTCAAGTTCCAGGCGATAAGCCTTCGGTTTTTTCTTGCGCATAGGAGCAAGTTCTTCTCTCGCCTGAAGTGTCCTTGTTGTCTCTAGTCTGCTCCTCCACATCTCAAGATACGTAGAATGCTCTCGCTGTCGAGAAATCCAGTCATCCCATGTTGTGGGCATTTCACCTTTGCGGGGTTCTTCTCTGCTTGCTCCAGAGTGATGATATAACAATTTTTCAGCCAATAGCAGCCTATTGTAGCCAGCAAACGCAAGATCAAATCCGCTATCAAAGGCCCAGCGTGGTCGAAAGTTAGAGTCGATTCCAACAAGTAATACTAGGCCAGATAGCCCATCCTGGCGACCAATGTAGATTGCTGCTGCCAAGCCTCGAAAGCTGCTCAGCAGACGATTCTCTACATCCCATGACGCTTGTTCTCGACGCTCATTGGCAAATACTTCACAAATTACCCCGTCATTAACCTGCTCGTCGGGTAGTTCTTGTAAATGGAACATGTACGGATAAGTTGTGGAGATCGTGGAGGTATTAGCATGTTGGGGTACATAGATACGAGTTTTCTCAAGGTCTAACCCTGAGCGATTCAGGATCTCTTCATCGTTTGAACTTGCAGGAATGATTTGGTGTGGGTTGTATCTGCTATATGTACCTCTTTGATTGGGTCGTAGAAATAGCGCGACTGGTCCCCGAGCATCGGTCTCATCTTGACAGTCCAGGACTGCCAGCCAGCCGTCAGGGATCATAAGCATTGGTAGACATATACTTACTCCCCTATTGGTCATGGAGTATGGTGTTATTTCTCGGTTCTGATACAACGGGACGAAGTTTCGTGATTCCGAGAAATCATTGGGCCAATTTGCCAATAACCCGCAATCAACCCTTTTTCTAGACGGATCGTGCGGGATCTTCCAAGCGAATAATGAATGATCATCGTGGATCTTCATGACCTCCTCTTGTAGACGGATGAATGATCGTTCCCTCTCTCCATATAAAAGAGGCATGTGAACATCAAGAATTCCCATCAAGCAATAAGCGGTGTCTTCGGTTCTGGTGCAGTCTCTTTTTGGCGCCCAAGACATTCTTTTCGCAATGCTGCACTGGAAGACGTCGTCGCCGTAAAAAATGCCCTTATCGATGCCTGTCACCTCGGATATAACGTCGCTAAGTTCCGCTCTTGTTCCTATCAATTGCCACCCGCTATTGAAAAACGACACAGAAGCTGGGGCAATAAGCTCTTGTAACGTCCATCCCCTCTTGAACCATCGGCTTTTCCGAAGCGAGAACAAGTTTTCCCCAGACGCTGGATCTCGATCACTTGGCATTACATCTGACAGATATGCATAGCAGAGCTGATCTTTGTACCAATGATACATCGAATTGATGGCCTCCGAGAGTTCTGCGCTACTACTATTAGACCGATTAGCCGTGATTATCGCTGTTGTCCTGGATTGAGATTACGTTTTGTCAATGCAGCATGTATCGATCCAAATGTACTCGAAGCCGTCAGCCTCGGCCTGCAATGCGCATCCAACAATCTTAACAAAACCAGCTGGTACAGGCGGGTAACTTTCCAGAGATAATTTTCTAGCCATGTGAATCTTCAGCGATCGTAACAGTTCTGTAGATGTCTCATCTTGGAGCTCCTGGATCGTAACTTCTTGATCGCCCCAGGTGTGCGATAAGATCGCGTAGGGAGGAAGTCCACGATCGAAGAAGCTCTTGAGCTCGAACGTAGATGTGCCGAGGAGACGCATGTTAAATGAGCAGCAGACAAGTGATGGCTCTTACCCTTTATTAATCGAAGTGGGTGATATATGTTAGCTAAAGAAGCATTGAATGAAGAATACGATTTACGAAGCAAGGCTACAGGTGAAGGCGCGGATAATTTGGACCGATGTTGAGTCAGCGGGAACTCGGTGTTTTGATTGGATGAGGATCAACTATAGCTCCTGTGAAAACAATTTCTCCTGAGCTGGCACGATATCACTATTCCTTTCAATATTTTATTCCAATTGTGAAGCTACGTCCAATTGACGTTTTATTGTATCAAAACTGACACTTCCAGCTTCCAACATATAAATAGATGGAAACTGTTTCTATGAAACTTGTTAGACTGCGCAATGGATACCCGCGAACCAACTGCCAACCGGCACTGACTCGAGATTTGCTTCTAATACCTCCCTTGACGACTCAATCAAAAGGAGTAACAGACTATCGAGAAAATATCCCACAAATTTCACAGGAAAAGATGGTTCCAAAGCTGGTATCAGTACGTGGATGAAACCCACCCGAAGTCATTCCTTTCGACACTTGCCGCCCATCGCGCAGTCAGTCAGTTCGGGGCTCTGTCCAAATCTCTCGCACTGTGTTCGCCTTTTGTAGCTCTTAGTGATTTCCCAAAAGCCAAGTATCCTTCGACCCGATGTTCCCAAGCAATAGTTGTTTTTCACAACTCGAATCCGCCTGGGATGCCGGGACGCTTTCGCTTGAACACATGCTTGAGATGGGCTACGAGGTCGTTTGACAATGGGATTGGAGTTGCGTCCCACCAATTTGACGAGTTTGCCATCTAATAGAAAGAAACGACAGCATGATGCTGAGTTGATGGTTGGAGTGAAGCTTGTAGAAGGATGGAGGTTGACATTGTACTTTGGGTTGCTCAGGGAGAACTCGTGCTGGTTTCGCTCGAGAAGTCTAATGAGATAGAGACAACAAGGAAGGGTTGAACAATATGATTCTTGATCTTGGACTGATTGCTACAAGTGTATCTGGGCTGTTAGAGCAGGAAAGCTTCTAGAGTTTTAATGCAAGTATGGGGTTTCACTACTCTTGTGGTCCCATTTGTGGCTTCTGCTCCCCCGCCGAAAACATTGATCCTCAAATGAGAAACAAAAAGTACCAGTGAGGCAATATCATCCATAAAAGGGAACATAGACAAGACGGCGCATAGAAATGAAAAACACTAATATGACGCTTGATCTTGAGATGGTAGCTGGACGAACATTTTTTGCGTTGGAACTGACAGATCTGAAAAGACGATCTTCAAGATCTGTGGATTTGTTGCACTTCGCACTCCGGCATCGCTCAATCCTCCAAAAAGGAAACATCTGGTGGCACTTGAATGGTGGTGAGGAAGCGGAAGAATGTTGCAGATCGCTCCTCCGAAATCGGGTCTTCGCTTAATTAGGGGAAAGTTCTACCGGCACCGGGCCGGAAAAGGGGGGGTTGTTTTGATCGAACCTTCTGGAAACACGACGCATGATCTTCTGAAACTGTATGAATTATGAAGCTCACGATAGAAAGGGTGGAGTGAGCAGGCAGGTCGGCGTAGAGAATACTTTTCAGTCTGTCTACCACCTGATTGATCTAGGAACGCACTGCACCTTTCCTCGGTTCCATCCTTTCCATCTCGTCGAGAAAACATTGATGGAAACAAATGAGAAATTTGGGCGGACTTCTCACACCTCCATTATCTTTACCCATTATCTTTACCCATTATCTTCTGAGATTCACGGCTCACTCGTTCTGCGATGCAGCTTTTTCATCCCCTCGTCAGCTTGTAAACTCTACCGAAAACCGATACTTGAAACCCCTCTGCACCATCATCCTCAATGTTTTTCTCCAATCAGCTTCACCCTTAATCTCAACGATCTTATCCGTATGCTCCAAGGACCAGATTATCCACAATCGGTCTCCGTAGATATCAGCTTCCTCCCGAGAAACTTCCAATCCGAAGTCGCCGTTCCTCGCTGCACACTTCATGTTGTTGCGAAAAGTGGCCAGGCTAGCGGACAACGTTGTCTGGACGGTTTGCATATTGCGTTTGTCTTCCACGAATACGATACAGGTGTCAGGCTTGTTAAAAACCGGTTGCGAAGGTCGAACAGTGGTAGAGTATTGGCTGCGTTGCAGTTCTGGGGGCGTGGAACCTTGCCTGTTGGGGTCAGGTCTATGGGTAAGGCGGCCGTGCATGTAATCGCGGAAAATATTTGTCATTTTTTGAGATTCAAGACTCGTCAAGTTGGTAGAGGAAAGGGACGTTCTCTACATTTTGCGATTGAATGTGGGCTCTTTTGTACCTACTTTTCGATAAATACGCTTGGTATTTCCGACCTTTGTGTGTATGTCTGGAAGTGTCGGTAGATGACGCGAAGTGTCTAGAAACAGATCTGTCTCGCCGAATTAGGCATGTGAAATATCTGGCGATTCTCGTTCCTATTACAAAGCTGTTATTTGCGCAACCAGGTATTTTCAGAATATGCTCCACCTCGAAGAAGCTTGAGGTAATATAAGGCTAGTGAAAAGGAGAAAGTTCCACCAATACCAAGAGTATTGCATCGCGAGGGCTCAGCCTCGATGCTTGAAGTTTCAAGTCTGCGCTTAGCTAGCGCCTAACTGTCCTGGCTCTATGTTCTACAAGTGGATTCCTAGGTACTGCAGACGAAAAACTTATAAAGGACTCCATGATCAGATTAGGTTATCTGCAATAGTTTAAAAATAATTTAGTCCAAAGCACAGCGAGCACAGAAATCATGAAGACAATGCCAACGATTGTCAACTCTCGAGACGACAGAATGAATAAGATGCTTCTCAAGTCACCCGAGAAAATAATAGATGGATCGAGGAAAGTCACACTCCAACTGGAAAGGGGGTGAACCGCAGGGAATGTAGCCTTTCTTTCTATTCAACAACTGTGTCTAAAGCAACTTCCAGGCGCACAACGGGCTTACCCTCTCAAAAGCAGTATATAAACAGTCCTGCCACTTACCAGTTAAAAAGCAATCCCAACCCTCAAATCAATTTCCAGACCACTGGAGATTGAAATCTGTCAAGATGAATGTCCCCTACCTCTAGCCCTCAGGCTCAGCACTGACCCCAACATGATCTTCCTAGTCCTCGTGGAGTTTCGAAATGCAGTATAGGCGGAAGATCTTGCTTCCACATTCGTCGGCGTTGGCGTTGTCTGTTTGCCAAGTAACAACCGTGGCGACGTTTCGTTACAGAAATTCAACATAGAAACACTCGCCCTGCTGCACACCCAAGATGATATGTTTGGCTTTCGGGCTCTAGTCCCCCCGGGGAATGCAGACTGCAGGTTGGGTAGTGAGAGTTGCATGGACGATGGTGGGCGGCTTTATTCGCTCATCTCCGATCGTCGATGAGGAGGTATACATACGTTCCTGGGATGTCATGGTCGCTAGAGGTTGGACTGATCATTCTGTTGTCACTTTTAAAGAATAAGTTGGTACATCTAAGAGGGATCATTCAGAGACGTTCTTGGGCGACGGAGAAAGGGGTAGTAGATGAAAGTAGCGAATATTCGCAACCTTTTAGCATCAATGATTAATATTAACCATTAGCTTTTTCATCAAAGCCGCGAACGGAATCGCAAGGAACAAATGGAATACTGAATCGATCTATATAGTGAGTCATAAAGCGAAACCGCCGTACGTGGAACTATCAAAAGTGCATTTTCCCAGTCTTTGTAATACCCTAATGTAATCCAACCGAAGCCTTGATAATCTCGGTATGCGCAAGAAAGAATTCCCGAAAGGCGAAAATCTTGTCTTTAGCGGAGAAACTTGCGGAACTTTGCAGCGGCAGGGGGCTCTTATTTTGAAGATGGTATGGGAAACTTCAAAGGATAAAAGAAGAAAGAAAGTGGCCGACTACGCTCATCGGTACCACTAGCTCATGGTAATCCATGCCATTGTACGGTTACGGGTATATCACCCCAGGATTATCACAAGTAGAACCAGCAGCCATCGAAGTCATTTTGCTCTCTGATTCTCTCTCTACGCCTTTTCTGACCGCTCTGACACAATGATCCCCGAGAATCCTGAGCATCGGGCGAAGGATCCGACGTCACGTTCAAGCAGTCCCCGTAAAGTTGCTTCATCCACCAAAGGCAATGACGAAATACCTCTTGCCAACCTCCCCAGCTTCGACGGCCGTGGCAATAGCGGCAAATCCAAACATGCAGCTGAATCCAACGCAGCACATCTATCAAAGAAGAGCGCAACTCCCACCCAATCGCTTTTCGTCGAGTTTCGAAACCAACGCAGAAATGACCACAGAGCCGAGTGGGGCGTTATCTATATGCCTCTTGTCGGGACTTCAGCCGCCACTTACGATCTTCTAAAAAGAACAACGATAAAACTCGCGAACGATCCACTCGACATGTTCGGGTTGAAACATCGCAAGGTTACACTTAGTAGCGTTCATGTCCGCTTGCGCGGTGGGAAGACTGTTCAGGTAGACAGCGAAGAAGAATTCAAGAGGGTTTACGACTTGATGCAACAGAGGAAGTGGGTGGATCATTTCGTGGTTCATCTTGGAGGCGTCGCTGTTCCGGCTAGCAATGGTGGTCTTGTTAATTGGATCACCGGGAGAGGGAGCAAATATTAAACTGCGAAGATAGTGGAGTCGGGGGTTAAATGAGACGCGAACCATGGGAAGCATACTTGAATAGAGATATAAGGAAGATAATATGAAAATGATCGAGCTCAACAGACATCAGACATTCTGATGGGTTGCCTTAATGCTCTTTTTGGTTTGTTTTGACATAATGCGGGACACAGTCACACAGAGTGCCATTTGATCTGAGTTATCATTTTTTCATAGAATTTAGAAAATCCTTTAAGCTCAACCCGGGGCAACGACCTTAAAGATGCGGGAAATCTCATCCACGACCCGTGAAACTGTGATATACCCTAGAGTTATTCGGAAAATATGAGCAGAAAGGTCGGTTTACAACAATCACTTACTCGCCGTTACTCACAGCCATTTTTTTCTAACGCTCAGTCACAACTCATTTTGAAATGGGTCTTTGATCTAACCGGCGAAACTCTCAGCTCCACCCTTCAAGTTTTTAAAAAAATCCAACTTACCGTCGAATAATACAAGAACAATTGCCAATATGCCCACACAAACTGAGCCACTGACTCCTACAAGCGAACAACTTACTCAAGCAATTAAAGTAGAACTTCGCTTTTTGTTCCGCACGACTTTCTGTACACTTCACATGCCTCTCCCCGCTACGGAGAAGATGCTTTGGGAGCAGATCGAGCTTATGGGGGCGAGCGCCGAAAATGAAGAGTATGTCTCGCCTGATCGAAGCTTAAGCAACTCGGCTCCTAGGTACTCCCGAGATGACTGGATCTACTGGAGCAGGGTTTTGAATGTCGAGTGGGTCAACGGCTTTGTCGTTACTTACCATGGTAAGCTTATGGGCAAAGCACAGCCCAAGGCACAACCCATGGCACAACTCAAGGTGGTGGAGGGGAAAATTCCATTATCTGGTCAAAAAGCTGGTTTGGAGCGTAGTATGGGGGAGTTAAGCTCTGAGGCAAAACGTAGAAAGTGTAGCATATTCTGATCAGAGACGAAGCGGAGCAATAGTGGAATATACTAAGTTGTACAGTGGTAGAGGACTCATGTATGAGAGTGATGAATTTTGGACGTAGCTACGAATGTGTCATATTGTCTAACCGGAGAAGAGAAAACAAAAAGTGACTACCATAGTTGAGGCACTGTGTTGACGAGACTTATCTAAAACTGGTAAAGTCACGAGAAGCCGCTATTAACAACCTAGAGGAAAGGCAAACATCATTACTAGAGGTCGCCCACAGTCATTTGTACCCAACGTTGAGTATGACCGAAACGCAGAGACGTATATATTGCCCCAACTCCTAAGATACATTTTCAGAACAACTAAATTCCTTTTAAGCCCAGCAACGAAAGTAATCTCAATTGAAATGTCTATCAATCCATGGGACGCACATACAGCCGGGCCACGCCCGCAACCAATCGATGTAGAATTCATCTTCCCTTCCGGCAGCCCCCAAACCCGTACAATTCAAGTCCCAATTCCAGCCACCTTGCAAGGATTTTGGGAGGCAGTCCACGAGATGGAAACGCATTTCGGGAGCCTTTTGCCCACCGTCCCTTTTTATCGATCGTGCTATATCAGGTACAGAGACGGGATGGTGACGAGTTTGGTGTCGGACGCTTTTTTAGAGGAGTGGCGCTTGATGAGATCGAACGGGTGGGTTGATACATTTCTAGTTAGATATTTGCTTATTGACGGAGCTGCTAACAAAGCTCCGGCGGAGAAGGACTATCCTTTTGGTGGGCGGCAGGGGGATTTGAGCGGTGGAAGAGTAAAAAGATAAGACGAAAGTGAAAGTCTCGAATAAAACTTCGATTGACAAAGCTATTATTCGCTTTCCATATTATATGTGAGGTCTTGAAAAAAGTCACATGAAGCTTAAAGTTTGGCTCAGGCAGGTATCTTCTCACTCGGGGGTCAACTCAATATTATCTTTCTTACTGTCTGCACTAAACTTCCACACCGAACACCGATGAGCCAAAATCCCAATGACTCATTTGCGAAGTGTCGAGCCTGGGAATAAACCTACTTCGCGTAAGCCTTGTTGGCATATACTTAAAAGAGCTTGCGGCATAGCCAATATAACTCATATGCTCCTGGCCTCTCTCACTTCCATTCACCCCCGTCGTGTACAAACGCTCTGATTGAGCTAAAATATAACTATATATACATCCCTTCAATGTCGAGGCTCCGCCCTCAAAACAAACACATCATTCTTGACCACGGCCGAAGAACAACAACAAGTCAACAACAATCAAGCATCGCAAAAAACAAGGACCAAGATGTCTATCAATTCACGCGACGAACACACTACCAACGAACGACCCCAAACTATCCAAGTACAGTTAGTCTTCGACACCGTCCACACGACTCGCATCATCAATGTCCCGCTACCAGCCACTTCGGAGGGATTCTGGGCCCAAATCCACGACCTGGAAGAAAATGAAACCTTTCGAAAACTGCATCTGATAGAATGCAAGCGAAGCTTGGGAATCCGATACAGCGGGGCCAGTTCGGTGCGTGCAACCTCGGGGCACTTTTTGGATATATGGAGAGCGGTGACAGCAAATGGTTTCGCGGATATGATTGTCGTTACTTTTCATCCTGTGACAAATCTGATTATCTGACTTGAACAATACCTGGTGGAGGGGAAGGGTCTTTTGGCAAGGGGTCTGTACAAACAACATGAGGATTTGCGCAGGTGTGGATACGAATGGGATGCGAAGTCTCTGTCCGGGAAGGGGGATCTGGCACGACCTTGGATTTGGCGGCTCTGTATCTTTTGCTGGTACCTGGTCTAATTATCAAGGCGACGGTGAAGGTTCATAATAAGCAAATAAATTGTCAAATTTGTGACTCTCAAAATTGTAAGTGGCACTTGTTGTCTAAGATCTCACCATGTAAGACGCAGGTGTACTTGGTGGCCTACAATTGCCAAGAAGAATGCAATCCAATTTTGCCAGAAGTCTCGAATTACATACGAGATCCTAAGTTAGCCACTACCAAACACTAAGTTCAGTCATTGAGACCAAACACAGAGGCCATGACAAACAGTAAGCGGGCCTCATGCCTTATATACTCCCTCTTCACCGATGTCTTCTTTTCATTTCCAATTCAAAATATCAAAACCAAACCCCCCTCCACAAGAATCAGATAACAAGCTTTAATTAGAATGTCTACCAGTACATTGACCCCACCCACGATTGTGCCACATTACAAGAAAGTCAACGTCAAATTTGAACTGCCTGGCTACACTACTGAGCGTGAGCTGTTCATGCAACTTCCGGTCACGGACGCAGATTTCTGGACGCAAGTCGGTGAGAAAGCAGAACACCCAAGTATTGAGTCGCATATCCCACACGACCGTGAGGTTGGTCGTGTTCTGAGACTCTTGGTTGGCACGACCAGTCAAACGCTGACGGATGCTCCGTTTACCGGATCGATATGCGCTGCTATGGAAGCTACAGGTTGGGCGAACAAGCTTGCCTTTACTTATTACCCCATAACCCAACAGACAAAGGATAATAAGGCTGCTGGAAAAGATCCTTTGGCCGGGATAGATGAAAGTACAATGTGGACCTCATGATTGTGAAGCTGGTGGACGGGCCGCTAAATTAGCGGGTTGGAGCTCCAAAGTGCTAGACGAGCCAAGAAAGAATTATTTA
Organism: Lachnellula suecica; assembly: GCA_007825345.1. Lineage (NCBI taxonomy): Eukaryota > Fungi > Ascomycota > Leotiomycetes > Helotiales > Lachnaceae > Lachnellula > Lachnellula suecica. The sequence goes on along the minus strand of QGMK01000099.1, from coordinate 2,300 downwards.
ATAAAAAGAATTGTCTCAAAGCGTTCGCAAGAATCAGCCACTAACAAATATTAGTGCCCCACAAAGAACTACATGTTAGAATCAGGTACTAGGCCGTGACCAACCATAAGGAATAATTATATACCTCTCTTCATTACCAATATTCCTCCAATCTGTCTCATCATCTAAATTATCTTCAGAAGACGAGGAAACTTGCAAATCAAGCAGCTCAAACAGCAACCTACTTTCAAAATGTCAGACCCTTCACCCGCCGAACGCACCACCCAAGTAATCCGAGTTCAATTCTTCCTCCCCAACCACGACCTTTCAATGATACGCCGAATCGATCTTCCGGTCACCGAAGCCAGCTTCTGGTCAGAGATTGATTTTATGGAAGCATTACTCGGCCCCGTGGTGCCTCAAACGTCCTACCGACATCTAGGTAGCGCGTCCAGCAACCCGAACACGGACAATTTTGAGTATGTATGGAAGAGGGTGAAAACCACTGGGTTTGAGGAAATGTTCTTTGTTAAGTATTATGAGATCGATGCGCAGATTGAGAAGAATGTTGCGGAGGGGAGGTATCCTCTGGACGGCGTTGACGTTGGGAGGAGATGGAGTCCTAATTGGAAGCGACGGGCGATGTAGATCGAGTCCTGACTGGAATCCTGGTGAGGAAACCAGCAATGGCACAGTTCCTTGGCAGTTCCTATCGCAAAGGAGTTGCGGTAAAGCAGTTCCAGCCTCTCATAACGCTTCACCTCGGAAGAAACATCCTCCGAACACCAAAAACCGCACTTCGTCCTGGTTTATCTACGAGCTCCCTATGAACACTTATCGGGGATCTGCCAGGAACACTCTCTTCTCAACGTTCTGACCCAAATCCATGATTTACTATCTTACCTCAGAACCAGCCTCTTACAATGTTCCATTTCCAGTGGATCATTCCCAGTCCCTTGAAACCCACACTCCGCAATACTTCTTCCACGAGCGACCGGTGAGAAATCTTGTTCTCTTACTCAATAGCCTCACTCGAACCTAAAAATAAAGATTTCACATCAATACTGCCTCTTACAATGTTCTATTTCCAGTGGAACATTCTCAGGGCCTAAACTGCCGCACTCTGCAATGGTTAGTCTAAATGCTTCCGTTCTTGGAAGAGGTTTGAAAATGAATCCAGTTGTCTTTGAGGAGGAGGAAACCTCTTTTAATCCGCTAAACTCAAAGGCCAGGATTCTATCGGAGGAAAACCCTTAGACCTACAGAATTGGAGACTGGACTCTAGCTAACAGATCAACCTCACTTGTATAGTCCTCTTCTCCCCCTTTCGGTTTCCCCTACTTACTCTCCAGCGCCCATCCTGGGACTTAGGGTTCGAAGCCGAACACCCCAGGTTTCCGTGTGAGATGGAAAGCATGGGATTACAGACCTTTGGACTGTTTTTTAATTTATCCACAAGGGGTGAGACATTCATCACATGCCGAGACGAGTGTTGAATAAGACAGACTCTTCCGGGCGTGTTGTCCTCATGCGCAGAACCCAGCTAGCAACACTCCAAGTGTCACTAAGCGTGACCTGATCAATTCAGAGTTTACACCTACCCTATTGCCCAGTACGAATCCCATCCTGGCACCCTCTGTGTCTCCACCTTTCCCTTTAACGGCAAAGTCCTCGACCTTGTCAGCCGTAACCTAACATGGACAAACCGAAATGGGGTCAAATGAACCGTGTTCTCCTGACATCGGTCACAAAGTCTCTTCACCTTTATCCCTTCTTGCACCACAGAGCGTTTGCAAGAATTAATCACCAACAAAAGCATCAGCGTCTCACCAAACACCAAACACCAAACCCAAACACCGGTCCATGACTATAAGACAGGAGTCCCCGTATTCGACATCCCCATTCTCCAATTCCGCCGCAACAAAAAAGTCCAGACCTCCGCCTCGAAACCAAATGTATCAATTAAAAGTCCCCGCCGTAGCACTAAACCCGCAACTCACCCACGCACTCAACCTAGAGTTTAAATTCAACACCAACAGTGTTTTCTGCCTCCTGCACATGCCGCTTCCAGCCACAGTTCAAGCTTTTTGGCAGGAGGTGGACAGCTTGGAGAAGAGTGCTGCCGTGAAGCCAGTTCTGCCGCCGAATGACGGCAGTCACAGACGAGTGCTGATTTTTGGTTTCGCCAGTCCTAGATTGACGCTCGCGGAAGTAGCGGCGATGGGGTTGAGGCGGGTTGGGCGGAGATGGTGGCTAATGGGTATGTGGAGAGGAAGGGGGATAGGTTTGTTGTTACTTATTATGCGGATGGTGGATATGAG